>JBAMDO010000208.1:0-98241 GCA_037074765.1 Mansonella perstans
AATGAGTATTGTAGGCGGAGAAAAGCTAGTCTTAATGAGCTGAGTTACAAGAAACTAAAGATCATAAAAAACGAAATCCTTTCTAAAGACAAGCTTGATTGAAAAGGTATAATACATTGCATGTAAGCATAATCATCAAACAAAGGATTTCTTTGTTTAATAAGATGTCACTGCAGCTGCCTCTTTGTTAGTTTATGGTAGGAAAGAGTTTTGACAGCTTATAATTGGATATGAGGTTAGATTACAACAAAGAGATAGAGATAAATCTAAACATTACGAAATTAATTAGATGGCTCGTAAAAGACATTAATAAACCTATTGGAATTTTCGCATTATGAATTTCGCGATACTCCCAAAGGGAGAAGAGAGAAGGAACTAGGGTATGGATTGAGGGTGGTTATAATTCTTTTATCGCTCTGTGTTGTTGTTGTTGATCTTTTATCACATTCCATTGTTTGGTACGGCTGTTGCTTGTATTGCGCAATTTCTTGTGGCACTTCTGGTTCGTTGAACAATGGGTTTCTCTCCCTTGCTTTCATACACTGTTTTTTCTAACACTGGTGATTGACTTCTTGAGATCTTGTAGATTTATAAATTTGAAGAAATAGTCCGCTCCAATGAGTATGTCAGGCTTTCCCCAATGGTTATTTAAATCATCGAATTGAAATTCCTTCGGTATATCAACCACCTCTAGTTCGTTTGTTAAGTATTCGACAACATTAGCGCACAACGATATAACTTCGTTCTCTTCAGTTCGTACCTTCAGTTCCATGTGAGAAGTGGGACACTGCATTGGTTTCTTCGTACCAAATGGAGCTATCATCATAGTTTGTTTTTCTGACTCAGTCTCAATTTATGAGATAATTTCTTGGAGATAAAGGACAGTTGTGAGCCTATATCAAATAATGCTAAGGCTTTTTGTTGTCTTTGGGGTTACGAAGGATTGTAGACTTTTATCTCTTTACATAAAAGTAAAGTTTCTCTTGTTGTGTTGTTTCGAGTCGTAAATGTCGAACTGTAGAGTGGTGTCGAATACTCCTTTTCTCCTGAATGTACCCTATCTTGTGAAATGAATATGCCTCTTTTTCCACACACCGCACTGTTATGCGAAGCTTTGCAGTAGAAGCATTGTTTTTTCACTTTACATCTTTCTCCCTTATGACTGTCTTTAAAACAAATTGTACATTTCTTCAGCATCTTGAGGCGATTTATTCGAATTTTAGCAGTAGGATAGACGTCGCAATCGCTATCCCAGTGGTCTTCAGTGCAAAATATGCACGGTCTTTTTTTAGTTATTGTAGGTTGTGGCGAGTTTTGGTTAGTTCGTATTGTTGATAATGCTGAGGTCCCTCCCGAGTCGTGTCTTCGTTTTTGTTCAGATTTGATAATTCCAAGTTTGTTGTCAGCACGGGTGAATGAACTCTGACTATCTTTTACTTGTTGATTCACTTTAGCCATCTTTAACAAGAAATCCCTTAATTTCGAAATTGACCAAGGCATATCTAATGTTTTCTGAGTATATACTTTATTCAAAATCCAAGATGGCAACTTGCTTTCTATTATATTTTCAACACATGAATGCTCCAGGTTTTCTCCTGAAGCTTCCAGTTGGCGCAACACTCTTTCGATGTTCTCGACGATTGTAATCCAATCCCTTTCATTTCTTTTGATAGACAGGAGTTCGTTATATAGTATTGTCGATATTGTTGAAGGGTCGCCATATTTTTCTTTGAGTAGTTGTATGATTACTTTATAGTTTTCCGGTGCTATATCGTATCCTGATACAGCTTGTAGAGCATTACCTTTCAGACACGAATACAAGTAATTTAGTTTTCGGATTTCCGGAATTGTTTGTGAATGTATTGCTGCATTGAAGCTACTCCAAAATTGTCGCCATTGTCTAGGTAAAGATAATTGAGGAAGATTGACAGAAAGGTTTGAAGGAGAAATTAATTTCTCCTGTTCCTTACTCTTTGCCTTTATTTCCATTAATAGCTGTTCCAATTTTTGTTCGGCTTCCTCCTTATCTATTGTTAGCGTTATTAGCGCTTCCTTTCCCTTATGTATTATTCGGAATAATCCATGTTCACCTTCCGTGACTGTTTCATAAGTTTTTTCTTCTTCTTCTCTTCTTTTCGTTGCGGTGATTGTTTGAAGGTAGTTGAACCATTTGTCGTTTGCTTTTTCAAGTGAATCAACGCATAATTGTATTCTATCTATTTTATCCGCGAGAACCTTTTTCCTCGTTATATAAACGTTTCCTTGTTGTTCTAGTGACGCGTTTGGATCCGGAGATTCAAACTTCAGGGAACTTATTTCTTGAAGGAGAAAAACCAACCTTTTTTTTGCTGGTTGTATACTGGCTATTATGTTACTTGACATCGTTACCTCACCTCGGGCACCAAAAATTTATGTCGTGAGTTTTCTTATGAGAGGTCAGCTGTTAGCCAATATTCTCCAACGGTTTGATCACGGATTGTTGTGTTGGGTTGAATTGATTGTGTTTTGGATTAGGTTTGTGTGATTGGATTGAGTTGCGGAAACACCTCAAACTTGGGTAACTAAATCTTTTATTAGAATAAATGGATAACGCGAGAATAATGTAACAATTATGTAGAACGCGCATTTAATAGTAACATTAATATAATAAAAATGGTAATGATGAGGAGAACAGAACCAGTAGCCGTTGATGTGAATAAATTCCAAAAATGGTCTTTGTGGGATGATTGATAGTTTAAATAGTAATAAATGAGTATTGTAGGCGGAGAAAAGCTAGTCTTAATGAGTTGAGTTACAAGAAACTAAAGGTCATAAAAAACGAAATCCTTTGTAAAGAGAAGCTTGATTGAAAAGGTACAATACATTGCATGTAAGCATAATCATCAAACAAAGGATTTCGACACAGTTACACAATGGCTTTGTTTAATAAGAATAAGATGTTACTGCAGCTGCCTCTTTGTTAGTTTATGGCAGGAAAGAGTTTTGACAGCTTATAATTGGATATGAGGTTATACTACAACAAAGAGATAGGTGATAAATCTAAACATTACGAAATTAATTAGATGGCTCATAAAAGACGTTAATACAATTAGATTTAAACCTATTGGAATTTTCGCGTTATGAATTTCGCGACAGTAATGTTTTGTTAAAATGATTTATGTTTCTTTTAAATTTGAATTCAAGAATGCAGTTCATAAATAGATTGTAAATGTAATTTAAATCTAAGAAATCATTTCGTTCCGTTCACTTTGCAAATGTTAACAACAATCACTAACACTGTTCAAATTAATTGTCGTGACGATAATTGGTTCAGATGTCTTTTATAAATGTCAATTACACATCAAACTTGTGACATAGTTTTTATCAGTATCCTTCTACTGGATTTTAGATCATTAGTGCTCTTGTCAGCGATAATTTTAGCCAAATTTCTCAATTCATCAAATTACTAATTAATTAAGATGGATAATGTGTTGAGACGATGATTTCTCATTTCGTTGCATACTGCATCGAGACGTGCTAGCTTTAATTTATCATCCGATAGAACTTTTCATGTATTTATTTGACATGACATTATTTCTAGTGATAATCTTATCATAAAAATTTCTAAATTTATTTTAGCTTGTTTCATTGTAATTTAATTAAATTTTAATTTTTTGAAATAAATGCATGCAAATATCGGAAATACAATTATATGGGAATTTTTGATGATGTGTCACAAATATATGACATTTAAGAGTTGCCGCCAGAAATTTAGCCGTTACAGTTTAGAGTGCTACAAATAATCTGTAAGTTTTTGAAGCATCATAAATGTCTGATAGTTTTAGAGCGGGTACAATTATTGAAAATTTTTTAGCGTTACATCAATGCCACTGGGAGTTTTTATCGAGCTACATTGTTCCTCGGGGTTCCTCGGGTGCAATTTCCTTCGTATCAGTCCACAAAATACGGTCAATTTTGAAATTTTGAAATTGTCAAATGTCATTTTTTGACCAATTTAGAATGAGTATTACATCATCAACTATTTTGGAAAAGGATGATGATATTGCCGTGCGACATTTCTGCGAATATTTACGCATTAATACAGCTCATCCAAATCCGGATTACGGTAGGAAATGCTTCTGTTCAAAAATAAAAGTGAAATATTTTCCCGTTCAGTTTATTTTCGTATGTTTGGATTTTTCTTTTGTTATAATCAGATAGATTTTAGTTGGGAATGAGTTAGTGATCGATTCATTTTAAATTCATTTCGGATATTCTAGAACACTAATGAAATTTCGTTAGCTAACAAATATTTTTGTTGCTAAACTTTTGAATTTCTTAAAATGAGAAAATAAAATAACAAATAACAAAACGAATAACAAAACAAAACGCCATATTTTTTTGCAAAATGTAACGTTTTATTTAAAAATATTTTGTGAAGCAATGAAAATATATTATAAATATTCAGCTACCTATAGAAAAAACTGTTTCTCTGATTTTGCTTAAATGTATACTGTAATTGAAAACAGGTTTCTTGAAGGGAAGTTACAAATTAAAAATCATTATAAAATCTGTTATTTTGTGCTCTTTATTTCATCAGCAACCTTTCATTCATCCTTTAATCTACCTATTAGTGTAAAATTATAATTACTTCGAACAATCCGATTTTCCGGAAGGGGAAAATTTCTGAAAGGCACTGTCATCTTGTATATTTTTTAACTGGTTTAATGCGATAAAAAGCTTGAATCTATTTACTGTATGTAGATTTAAAGAAAAGGAATGGTATGAAATTTCATGATAACAATTTCAGAAAAATGTGTCCGGTTTTTATTTCATTTAGCAGATGAATTGAATTTCGAGCGATCCGTTCATGAGGTTTGTCAAAAAAAATTTCTCTACATGTTTGTTGTACATGAAGAGAAAAAAAATTATAGCAATGGTAATTGAAAACAGCAAATAGTCTTTATTAAATTCAAACAAACAAGATGTTGCAAATACCCGGTGGAAAATATATTTGTCGACTGATAATTCACAAATAATTTTGTTTCAGTAGTTAATATTACACTATCTAATTAGTTTAATTGTTTGTAATTTCGTTTTACGCTAAAAAAGAATGAACTTTTTATTAGCTGCAATTCTGGCTTTTTTTTTTAGTTTCGATAGAAATGCTAAATTGAAATATGCAACATTTAAATTCGGAGTTAAACATCTGATTTGTTAAAATATGATGTTTACAGTATGTTCGCCCTTGTTTGATAAATTTTAGTTCATTAATTATTAATCATCCAATGTATATTGTCGGAAATAAGCAATTTCAGATATTATGTAAGTGAATTTTTTTTTCAGTGTGTACCAGGTAAACCATTTGTTATCATGACTTTACGTGGACAAGATCAATCACTTCCATCTCTAATGCTTTATTCGCATACCGATGTTGTTCCTACACCTAATTTGGTAATAAAACTTTTGCAAAAAAAATTAAATTGATTAGTTTATGTTAATTTCCTTTTTTTTTTTTTTTTTTTAAATATACTGTTTCAAATTTCTTGATTTAAAAAACAAGAGGGCAATTATTTGTTTGATTTTGAATTTTGATTTGTAGTATTATTGGAAGTTTGATCCATTCGCTGGAATAAAGGATATCGATGGGAAAATTTATGGTCGTGGTGCACAGGATATGAAATCTATTGGTATTCAGTATATTGAAGCAATACGACGATTATTGAACAATATTCAAGGTCAAGTAAATTTTCTACGAACAGTACATATTGTATGGGGTCCAGGTTTGTGCTGTTTCATTGTTCACTTTCATTATTTATTTTTTTTTTTTTTTTTTTTTTAAGAAATAAACAGAGTATGAAATTTTTAGATGAAGAAATAGGTGGTGAAAATGGAATGGAAAAATTTGTCGAAAGTGACACATTCCGGAAATTGAATATTGCATTTGTTTTGGATGAAGGATTGCCAACTGAGGAGGAATCATTTAAAGTGTATAATGCAGAAAGATGTCCATGGTGTAAATTTTTTTTTAAACAAGAAATAAAACTAAGAAATGATACAATTATTGCATAAAAAATAAGCTGAATTTTTCTGTTTCATTTCAGCAAACTTCATTCATCCCTTTATCGTTATTGTTATTCAAAACAATTATCAGTTTTTTTTTCGTTTTTTTCAGGGATTGTTATTAGTTGCAAAGGGGAAGCGGGACATGGTTTGCAATTAATCGGAAATACTGCAAGTGAAAAATTGGTAAAAGGCTTATTGCGTTTTAATTTTGCTAGTAAAATTCATAAGCGGATTTTTTTTTTTTTTTTTGTTTTTACTAAGAATTTAATTCATACTACCAATTTACAGTTAATTGTACAGTAACTTTTACTTATTTTTGTTTGTTTTTTTTGTCGTGTATGATTATTTAACGTAATTTTAGCTAGTATTATTTTAGCAATTATGTAAATTAATGAAGCACATGATATTTTTAATATAATGTTAAAGTTATATGCATATATATAAGGTATATTTTTTCAGCAAAGAATATTAAATAGTTTTATGGGATTCAGAGAGGAACAGAAAAAGTTACTTGAATCGAATAAGGATTTGACGCTAGCTAACGTGATCTCTGTAAATTTAACAAAAATTCAGGTACTTCTATTACGGTTTTTTTTTTTTTTTTTTTACATAACTGCGATAATTATCAGTATCAACTGTAATAATGATTAATTTTTTATATGAAAATCAAAGTGTATTATAAGGATGGCGATGATTAATTTTATAGTACATAAATTATAGTCTGTTGATTTTAATCCATAAAATAGATAAGCTGGCTTTTTATTAACCAATTAATTATATTTCTTCTGCAAAAAAATAATCTTTTGATGAATTAAATTGTTTGGATGAAGAAAAGAACATTCTGGAGATAATTTTGCTAAAATTAAATTTTAGGGTGGAACACAAATAAATGTGCTACCAACTGAGATCAAAGTTTGTAAGTTTTATTTCCAAATCCTTTAGAATCAAAGTGTATTGGGAATATGCAGTCATTAATTAATGAAGCACGCTAAATAAGATTCCTGATATCTGAAATATACGACAGGATCACTGTACATTGTTATGTAATTGAAAATCGTAATATGCAAATGTCCAAATTAATTAGTGTGATGTTATTTTTTAATTAAACACTTAATAATAATCTTTATTTATAATTTATCTTCCTTTCATTGGCTTCAACTGCTATTGATACTGAAATTGGTGAAACTGTTCCTGATCATATTTTTAGGGTTCGATCTTCGGATACCACCAACGTACAACTTTGGGGTTAAGTAATCATTTTCAATCAGTTCAATATTTTTTTTTTGCTTAAAAATAGTTTGCCTGAAGCGCAAAAGATTTAGCTGTTAGCAACAATCCTTTATCGATGTGAACAACTATAACCACTGAATGTTTGTTATTAAATTTTTAATTGCAGGAATTGGAAAATCAAATCAGCAAATGGTGCAAGGATGCAGGTATTGATGTGACATATAGCTTTATAAAGGTGCTTATATATATTTATTCTGTTGCATATTGTATCATTATTCCTTTTGTATTTCTTTATATTTTTTCTTTAATAGCATTTCCCTTAATCAATTTCATTTTCTAAATTTCATATTTCCAGAAAACAACAATCACGGCAATGACACCAACGACTGATGACGATTCGTGGTGGCATGCATTTTCATCAGTTTTCAAACAACTGTATGTTTTGACAATTTGAGTCACTCAATTATTGTGATACTGTAGTATAACTATTTCTGGATAATGAAAGCAATAGCAGAGAATATTTTTCCAAGCAGATTTTTTTTTTGTTGAGGAATTATCCGATATCAGTGAATGTATTTCCCGGTTCAACCGATTCACGTTTTCTGAGACAGGTTTACCAATTCCACGTTTTTTTTCTTTCCTCTCTCTCTCTCTCTTTCTCACTATTTTTGATTTATCCAAAAATTCGATGTGATTCAAACAATTTAAAGCTTTTTCAAATTGCAGCAAAATTTTAAATTTATTTCTATTAATGCATTTTTTTTTATTGGTGAGTTTATTTTTTGATAAAAAAAGTGTAAACAAACAATTCATTCTTTTTCCAGAAAGGAATACGATCGATCGGTTTTAGTCCGATCAATAAAACGCCTCTACTACTTCATGCTCACAATGAATATATTACTGAGGAATGTTTTTTAAATGGTGTGACAATTTATGAAAAGTTAATCGAAAAACTTGCTAATTTACCAGAAGTTTTTTAATGCATCTTTTTTTTTATTTATTTAGGGAATAATTTTTCTTTAATTTCTTTTTTTTCGAGATGAATATTATTGTAAATCTGAAATGATGTATTAATTACATATTTCAAGTATTTCGGACATTTTCCCTGTTCTTTTAAAATCTGCAAGATTATGTTGAAATATGTAATTAAAAATATGTATTTGAAATATGTAATGTATTTGAAATATAATTTTAAAAAATGAATTGCCGTTGAAAAATCGGTGCTCAAAAAAACAACATACAATAAGTGATATGAATTGTGTTGGAAATTTTAGTTTTCAGGAATTACTGTAACAATTTCTTGAATAATTGCGCTTGTAGATAACAAAAATGACACTGATGTCACTGATAAGTAAGTATGTATATTATATATCGCTTCTAAATGGACAAAACCAGAATTTTACAAAGAAAAAGGCGAAATACAAATTATGACAGAAAATGGTAAAGGTACATTTGATTAAATCAATGCGTACCATTTAAAGTTTTCTCAACAAAACGAATCTGACAAAGACGGGACATTCAAAACATAAACTAGCCTCTTTTACAAACAGTCCTGAACAGCTGGCCTGTTTCGTGTTCTTTTTTCCGTCATATGCCTCAATTATCGATCCAATAACTCTTGTGATACATGATTTTCGTACTCATGATAGTTTACTTACATTCTATTATATCACTATTTGATGTCATTACTTTTGATTGTTCTTTTTCTTTATCAATATTATGATAGGTGTTTAATTTGAACATTCGATTGAGAAATTAATTAATAAAGATTAATTATCGATATGAAACGTTAATTATCTTACATATCGAAAAAAAGCCTTAAAACTTCACTATATGTTGTATAAGATTTTACTGCAAAACTTTACTTATAAGGATTCTAACAAAATTATGATAAAGAAAATGATAAAACTTAGTACAGCGCTAATTTCATTCTAATATTATGCAGTACCGACAATGTACTTTTTTCTCCCCGATTTACAATTACGGGTAGAGGAAAAAAGAAAAATAAACAGTGCCGGGAAAAGAAAAAGAAAGAGAAATAAACAAGAAAAAAAAGAAATAAACAGTGTCGGGAAAACTGATTTTCTGGACCAGAATTTATTGGTAGGCAAATAAAAATACCAATTTATGAATTTGAATTTAAGAAACGATTTAATTTCAACCACAGTTTGTTATTACTGATAAGTGTTAAGATAAAAGTTCAACAGCTGCTATCATTGACAATTGTTAAAAATGAAAGTAAGAGAATTATTCGATGGGTAAACTTGATTATGCAAATAATTAATGAAATGATAAATGTTTCTCAAATTACTCTTTATCAAATTTCCCTATAAGACAATATATCAAAATGATTGAAAGAATTATAATTATAGTTAACATTGGATCAAATGTGATCACTTTCGAAATTGTCTTATAATAACCCCGAGAGTAGCCTGAAAAGTCTCGATGATCTCAAGAGTAACGTAAAAATCTCGACAATCTTGAAAGTAGGCCAAAAAATTTCGAAAGGATCGCGTTCTAATTTGCAAAGCATAAGAATTCTGTTATAACTTTAAAATGAAATGTAAAATGAAATTTATCACATAAATGTGAAGTTTCAATTGAATTAAATGAAATGAATAATGTAAATTGCTACTGATAGTGAAAGAAATGAATGATTCGATAATCTTATTCGTTATCATTAAATTTAGTGAAATTTAATTTCGTTTAAATTTTAGTTTATTCTATATTCGGCGCGATATATTTCTGCAATTACTAAATTTGGTGTAATTAATTTACAAATAAAAAATTATCACCGTAATATAAGTTTTACTAACTTTCGACAAACACTGTATTAATCAATGATTTCAGTAATTAGTGATAGCGATGATATGTTATTAATTCATGATACTGTATGTATACAGTGATAATATGATAATATACTGTGAAAAGTAATAACACTGATTACGAATCGGCGATCATTCCGAAAAATTAACTGTATAAATGAAAAAAAGAAAATTAGTGAAGTTAGTTTAGGATAGAAATAATTATAAATAATTCAATTTTTTAATAAGAAAAAATACATTTGAAAAACATTTGCCATTTACTGCAAATAATGATAGCTGTTCCAATATCATTTCCTGTGTAGTAAAGCTTTTCCTTGAATAATAAAAAAGGTAATAGCAAAAAATAAGGTGAGCTCTGTTGGCTCTTTTGGCTGCATTTGAGATATATATTTATCTGAATGAATGGTAATAACAAATGAATGGTTAGGCTGAGAGAAAATAAGTCGGAAGTAAAATTATGAGTGTTTTTTCATTTGGTATTTAAGAAGGATTTTGTATGTATATGTGAGTGAATTCAAGTAAATGGATGATGGGTGGATGGATGGATGACAAAAAATGCCGAAATTTCAGGACAGACTTGCAGAGGACGAAGGATAAAAGGTGATGAAAAATATTGAAGGTATGTATATAGTTTGGAGGGAGGAGGAGCAGGAGGATTTTCAGTCTTGGCCCATATATTGCCGAACACATTATCCGCATGATTAATTATTGGCCTAAACCCTTTTATATATAAAATACTAAATTTTTATTGGACCAATAGCACATTTCATTATATATGTAGTGCGCAATAGTCATTTTTATTTCTATTACTTAATTTGGTCATCAGTTTAGCTTTAAAGAAATTTTCAGCCTTATCCTCTCAGGTATTTTTCCCATCTAGTTTGTTTATTTTGTTGTTAAGAAAAGACCAATTAGTAAAAGTAATTAATTACTATCACAATTTAAAAAATCGGTGAAAAGATTTTGGTAATCAATTTTGTGAATTCAATCTTTGAAATTAATTCTATTGTAGAACTTTTTGAATTCGCGTTTGTCTTTTTTTTTTTTGTTAATGAAATTAATCATTATGACCGAAATTGTTTCGATTAATTACCTTTAAAAAAAAACAGATTAAAACTTATAATAGCAATCATTTATTAAATTATGATGATAATTAGTTCTTTTTTTCTAGACTTATAAATGTTATTTAATGTATTAATTAATCGCAAATATTGTTTACTTTTCTTTGTAATTGAATTTTTTCAAATTTAAATTTTTTAAAAAAAAATTTATTATGTGAAAATTTCAATTAAAATAAATTTTTTGTTTGTATAATTGATTAATATTGAAACAATCATTTCAGAGGAGGCCATTACACAATTTTTATCCTCTATTGTTCTAAATGCTTATCGTCGTGTTGTTGCAAGGTAACGACAACGGCTAATGATTTTATTTGTTTACTATTTGAAACGACAACTACAACGACAACAATTACTATTACTAGTACTTTTATCACAATTATCAATTCTGCAACGTAACTTTGACGTATCAGCCCAGTGGATAACAGTCACTGGTAATTTCTTACTTATTGTTAGTGCTTTTTTTTCGTGTAATTCTTCGAAAATAATATTTAAAACTCTAAAAAATATATTTAAATGGTCGGTAGTGTATTTGAGACTCGGATAAAAATGGTTTAAGAAGTAAAAATAATTGAAGTGGTTTCTTTTCTTGTTGTTTTTATCCTTGCAAGCATCTCATATTTCCCATTATCCATTGACTAGTGGATCGAATGATTGTTGAATTATGTGGCAATATTTCTAAATGAGACAATTATTACTTTGAAGACTGCTTCCGAATTGTTGAATTATGCCAAATAAATGTACTGGATCCTGGGACATAATAATGGTCTTAAAGTAGAAATAATTTTTAAAGGTTTTTCATATTATTGTTTTTATCCTTGCAAAGCATTTAACATTTCCCATTACCCGCACTGATGGATTGAATTTACGGTATAATTTGAATGGTTAAATTATGACAAACTATATTACTGAATATAATGATAATACTGCTCAACAGAATACGTTAGAATGCTCAGTATGCTCATTTTGTTTATATAGTGTTATTTTATAGAATTTTCAATGCGTGTCCCGGGTCATTGTATGGTTGCTTCTGGTATCAATAGTAAGTCGAGAAATTCGCAACGACAATTATTTGATTGTGGTGGTAGCAATTTACTACTACCACAACAACGTCGATGTATTCCACTTCAGCATTTTCACGATGGGATCGTAGATTGTCCTGATGGAAGTGATGAGTGTACGTTGGTTAATAATAAGTTTGCTTTGGTGATATGTGATTTTTTAAATGAATTAATTTCGATTTTATCAATAACGGTTAGTTGCTTTAACAAATATTATCGAGATCTGATCTACAGGTTATTAGTTAAGAGATTTATTATCATGATCTGATACAACAGATCATTAGCTAAGAAATTTATTATCAAAATCTGGTCGTTGGTTAGCTAAGAAATTATTTACAGATCTGATCTAAGAGGTTATTAGCTAAGGAATTAATTACGAAAATCTGATTCAATAGGTTACTGGCTAAGAAATTTAAATGATACAATAAAATTTATTATCAACAAAAATTACGAATATGCGATAATTCAGCGGAAAAGAAGTGCAATGTTAAGCGTTTGAAAATTTAATTCTTTCTATAGGGTCGAAGGTCTCAAACACTCTCTCATCCATTTACACTTTTTCAGTTTGTTTTCCTGGTTACGTCAAATGTGGCGTGTATTGCGTGCTATTACAATATGCAGCTCAGTGCTTCATTAATCCCAGTATATTTTCTTACTTACTTACTTACTATGTTTTATTGATGTATTTGCTTATTTGTTTATTTACTCACTCTTTTTGCATATTTTTTGTTGATGCCTTGTCATTTTGCTCATTTCAGCTTGTGATAATTCAGCAACATCACCACAATTTTGTGCTGTCATCAGTAAGTATTTCTTTTCAATCCTTAATTTCAATTTTAACGAAAATAAAATCCGATTTATTAAAACCCATCTTTTTTCCCGATTTTCCTTAATCTGAATAAAATAATGTATGAGGGAATATTGCTTGGAATAGGGTTGTAATGTCATCATAATAAATTTTATAAGTAATTTTTGTGTAGTGATTGTGCTTGAGTACAGTAAATTACAACAAATTAATTTATATGAAGTATTACGGTACACGGCAATATATTTTTGAACCAATGACCTAACAATATCCAAAAATTCTTTTGGATTTCATATATAATGACAGTTCCATATGATATTAAAAGCAATGAATGAATAAGTCATTTTAAGTTAAAATTTAAGATACGATATCATTAAGATACGATACTATATAAGATACGATATTTGAAGTTAAAATTCAAGATAGATATAAACAATCATTTATACTTAGTTAATTGTCAAGGCTTGCATTTATTTATTTATGATATTTCAAATAGATAGATAGACAAAGTTTGAAGATTTTAGTTGTTGTTTTTTTATAGAGAAAAAATTATGTTCAATTGATGGAACAGTGCCTTGCAAAGGTTATGGTGAATGTGTTATGAGAAAATGGATCGAAAAAGGTCAAACAAATTGCATCGACAAATCTGATCAAGGTCATTTTCTTTACATGTAAATTTAATTAATTCAATCCTCTCATGCTGTGATCAGCATGGGAGGATTAAATGATTAACATGATCTTTATTATTTTTTTTTAAATTAACTTAAATTAATATTTGATTTAACCCTAAGAAATTTTAACTTATGTTCGAAATTATTGCAATTTTAGGCATTCATTCAATTTTCAGATTCTACTTATATCGCTATATTCGGTATTAAACGTGGTATTAATTCACATCCATTTGCTGGCAATATAACTAATAATTTGCATAGTATGATTAACACTGGAAGTTATGTTTCATCTTGGCTTCAATTAGTTTCACCATTGCCGCCAATTTTCAATTGGACAAATGATAACGATCATAGTTCTTCTGTTTCGGATCAGTCAACAACAACCAAATTCGTATTTCGAATACCAAGCACAAGCATAAATGAAATAAATCAGACGGTAAATAACGGTAAATGATTCGCAAAATATATTCTCCGAAATGCCATTTTATTCTTTCAACACTTTTCAGGATTTTACTACTACAATTAATAGTAACGAAACTGAACATAATCCTGATGATGTTACTACTACATATCAATTTCAACTGATCACCACCAGTACAGCTGATTTGTTCACTGCCGATTCCAATGTTGAACTATCGCAACTATCATTTACTAACGATCCAACCGATGAAAGTCCAACGCAACAAATTTTAGAAAAATTCTCAAATACTGTCAAAGAAAAATCATCGAACGAATCAGAAATCACAATAAATCAACAATTAAAGAAACAACAGATTGATGAAGGTTTTTTTGCTCTCTCTCTCCCTCTCTCTTCCTCATTCTCTTTCAATTAATTATTAATTAATTATACAATATTATCAGTGATGATATTTATCAATTGTAAGTAGATAATTTTTGAGAAATATAGATAACTTGGCTGCTAACACTACCAGTGATATCGCAATTGGGCCATCATCGGATCAACTGGCTTGCGCACGTTATGAGTACGCTGAAGCACAACGCTTGGTACCAAAGCCATTATGTACCTGCCCACCAGGACAAATGCCTAGTGGTAATGAATATGCTACATGTAAGAGTATGTATTTAACATTCAATTTTCTAACAAGTTTTTTGAAATTTTAAGAATTTAAAATAATTTAATAAAAATTTGTGAAATTCTGATGTATCAGCAACGAAATCGAAATAATCGAAATAATATTTGGCTATATCCATTTCTTATAGTAAATAAAGTTTATTCATCATGTCACTGTGGTATCACATGTCACACTGTGAAGGTAACTTGGCTAACATCACTATCACTATTATTGTCTTATTATTGCGGTCAAATACAAATTAATTGTACATTGCCTCTTAATTTACAAATTAATTATATTAATCCTTTTATTTCACAAATTAATTACATTGATTTCATTATTTTGCTAACTTTTTCTTTTTATCAGTAATTTTTGTTTATTTCTCAGCAACCACTGTGTCAACATTTGGTGTAGATGTACGTGATATGTGTAATGGTATTGAAACTGCGCTGGAAGAACGATCACGACTTGCTATTTTGGTGGTTCGTTTTTTTTTTTTTATTAATAGTTTCAAACCTTTCAAATTTTAGTATCATTCATTACTTAATAATTTACATCTCAAGTTTTCTATATGTACAAAATAAGCAATAAAAAAAGAGAGAGAGAGGGACAGAGAAAGAGAAAGAGAAAGAACACTAATTAAAATTAAATCGTTTTAGTTGAATCGTACTCGATTACCATATCAGGCTTGTGTTCGACGTGATGGTAATCCGGTTATGGTGCAACTAGATTGCTCCCAATGTACAGTTACGGAATTTGATGAAGCTTTCAAACGAAATTCCAATGATCATTATATACCTCTACGTATAATGGGTAAGTTAGTAATCATACTCTCCTATAATATCTACTATTTTCCCAAATTTTTATTTCTCACTCGCTTAAGTTTCATTGCAAAATTTAATCATAATTTCCTCGAACATTCTCCTTCCTTCTCAAGTTCTTCAATTTATAATGAAATTAGCATTTTCAGGATTTCAGGATGATGATTCCTGAAATGATTGTTGATATCATACTTGTAATGCTAAAAAAAAAAAAAATATTTGCAGAGCTTACTTTTGGTGCTTGCTTAACATCAGCATTGAATGATTGTGATCCAGAACATGCTGATTGTTTAGTTAGTGGTCCACGTTATGAATGTCGATGTCATGATGGTTGGAATGATACCTCAAAAGAATTTGGACAAGCAGAAGGAAGACGATGTGAACAATTGATTTTGCTTGCTGATGGGTAAAAAAATGTTATAGCTTTTTTTTTTCTAAACTAATTAAGAATTAATGATCTATTAATTACTGATTGATTAGTTTTGTTTTGCAAATTACTGTATTTGCAGATGTATTGTATTTCTTGGTTACTGTTTATTATGGTGGCTTCTTTTATTTGGTCTCATACTCTTTTTGATAATACTATTGCTATGTTGGCTAAGCAACAAATTGCATGCACTGTGTTGGAAGCGAAGAACAGAAAATATTGTAGAAGAACAGGTATTACTAAAATTGTTTTTTAATTAATTAATTATTTTTTCACTCAGCTATTCACTCTTTACTGTTCTGTTTTATAGGATCATTTGGTTATTTCGGAGGTTGGTTCCGTCAAAAATAGCAATCCTAATTTGGCTACTATCGAATCAATCAAAATGAATCAGATTACAAACTCCAGCATAGCAAATGATCAAAAAGCACTAACAACTGTTGATAAAAAATTTGTTTCAAATTCTCTTCCATGCGAAGCTCAAAATAGCCGCACGGCAAAGGAGAAAGTTTTCATCAAGCAACAAAGTGTCAAATCGTTAGATGATGAGTGGAAGAAAGATGATGAAGCCAAGACAAATGATGACGAAAAACAGCAAGAAATGCAATTAGAATCATTGGAAGAAAGTCTGGATGAAATAAAACGTTAGTTGCATACCAAATTCCTAACACCTAGTTTTTATGGATATCAGTTTAAAGTTTCCACAGCTAAGATATTGATCAGGTTAGTTAGATTCAATTAGGAAATACTATACTGTGAGAAAAAGTAATATCGATGCATAATAAGCAAATTTTATGGCTCATTATTTGTTCACTTCCAAGGTAATTAAATCAACCATACATCAAGAAAAATAATTCGGAAACTAATCGAGTGGTTGGGAAAAATAATCGGCAAACTAACCGAGTGGTCGAGGAAAATAATCGGGAAACTAATTCGAGTAATCGAGATAAATAATCGGGAAACTAATTCGAGTAATCGAGATAAATAATCGGGAAACTAATCGCGTGACAAGAAAAATGGGGAATTAATCAAGTAAATCGGGAAAAATAATAGGGAAACTAATCGAGTAATTGGGAAAAATAAGTTTAATCACTCAGCTAATATAATCCAATGTTGATTGATTATATAAAAACTTTGTTTCCAAAAAATTTTGATGGAAAAAATCCGAAAAGATTTTTCAACAAAGATTTTTTTAAATTGATAAATTTCAGAAATACGATCTCATATTCATCTAGATAATTCTATCATGTTCTATTTTTGCAGCTGAAACAGATGAAATATCTTTCAATGATATGACTAAAGCTGCTGATACATCCGTATCATTAACAAAGAAAATGAAGAAAAATACATCAGAAGAAGAGAAAGAATCGAACGAATTATCATTGAAATCTGAGAATACAACTACTATGATAGTATCTGCTGTATCGCAAAAAAGCACCGAAAAGTTGCTAAAAGATGAGAAAGTGATGAAAAATTTTGAGAATAACAAATCAATAAAATCAAATTCAAAAGTGATAATGGTAAAAGAGAATTGATTTGGGGGAAAAGAAAAAAAGAAAAAAACACTGACTTATTAGCTTTTTTGTATGAAATGTATATTTTGGTAATTTTGTGAAAATTAACTGCTTGCTGATAACTTATTAAAATTATTGCAATATTTATTGAGATTGATTCAATTGAGATTAAATGAACAAATGAACAAACAACTATTCCTTTTTTTCTTTTACAGTGAACTAATAAAATTGCAGAATGTCAGTCAGTCATTATCGGAAACATCACTACGTACAATGTGGGAATTATTTAAGCAGGGCACGTGGAAACAATCGTCCAGGCCTAGTTGTTAGTTCATTTACTTGGTGCAAATTAGGTAAAACTGGCTAAGAGAAATAAATCTTTTTTAATCAATTTCAAATTTATCATTTTTATTTCCAAATTATAATCCGTTGTGAATCGTATTGGAAAAATATTACAATAAAGGCTAAAAAATATTTAAAAATACAATTTCATATTTTCAATTAGAAAATATACTGATTTACCATCGTTTTTCTTTAGATTCAATTATTTAAAAAGGAAAAAAAAAAACTTTGATTGAATTTAAATGTTACTACTCTAATGTGTAGAAGATTGCTTCTGTCGTTTGTTTCAAATTTATTTTGTCATTTTAAAAAAAATAAAAAAACGAAAAAACTTCTACATTTGAACAATAACAAAACTTTTACATAATTATCAAAGAAGCACAATTTAAGAACTTTGATCAGACCTATTCTTTCTTTTTAAAAATAAAAATTTTTTGTAAATTTCCTTTGGAGCTGTCAAATCTTCAACGTCATCCCTGGATCGTCTTGTCGATGTATTCTTGTGCCGAAAGAGAAGCAAGAAAATTCATCCTGATGTTTCTACAACATCGAACAGCATGGAGTATCCGTTAGATACTGTTAAAATAATTGATCATCGAGTCGATGCCATTCCTCAATTACCAAATTCTACTTTGACAACAGTTATCACTTACTGCAATGCTACCACTGCAATAGCACCAATAATAACAACAGTTACTAATGATACTATTAGTAACAGTATGGTGCAGTTGCCTGGTGAAGTCACTGATGAAGCACCAATACAAACGCAGGTACTGGAACAGGAGATTGTAACTGAAACAAAAACACTAACCACTCGCAGTACTATACTGTCAGTACCGAAAGAGATACCACTATCATTAAAAACTGCAGCAACACAACAGCCTAATCCTATCACTTCTACTGACATGACTAACCGATCAGAATTCGTTCAGCATCAACAACCGGCATCAGGTGCAGTAGCATTGAATGCTGCAAATGAAATACCTCAACAAAATGATTCAATCGATGCTGCAACTATAGTTGCAACCTCAACTACTGCTGCATTGCGGCATTTTACTGTAGCGAAAAATGCAATTGTTGATCAAGATCAACAACCATCAACAATCATACAAATCGGAAATGATGTAAAAGGTATTCGAACAATAAATATTTGATTTGCACTGGTAATATAAACCAGCTTCAGCCACAATTTATCGTTGTATTTCAGAACAAATGAAAGTTACCAAACCGTCTACCACTACCACTGTCGCCGGTTCAGATACACAATTGAAACGACAGACCGGCATAACGGAACCTAATTCCAGTGAAGTTTGTAAAACACAATCTGAGGATGGTAAACAAATTACGATAATACAATATGATGATGCAGAAGAAAAACCGTCACAAATAGCAAATGAAATGAAGGATGCATTAAAAGAGGTTGCAAAGATGGCAAATATCAACATTTGCTTCTTCTTACTTTTATTGCGATGCAAAAAATTTGTGTTGAAAAACAAATTTCTTCCCATAATATTATTTCCCAAAAAAATCAATAATTATTTGAAGATAACTTCACCGAAATTACCAACGAAACGGCTTACTGAGGAGCAAAGAAAGAAACTAAATATATCTTGTGGACACTTGCATATTCATGGTGATGACAAAATGAGTAGAAAAGGTAAGTTATAATGGCTGCGAAAAGAATTAACTCTTTTCCCTTGCTCATCATGTTTACTATAACAAAGTTACAGTAGCTATTTATGGATTGACTGCAAAATGAAAGAAAATAAGTAAAATAAATCAACTATTGTAGAAGATGGTTTTATTCGACAATTACTAACTACAACAAAACATGAATCTCGTCGAAAGCTTTCAAGCATCAAAGAAAAAAGCATCGATATGTTGAGTGTTAAAGACCAGCTAATATCAACCGCAAGTAGTATTAGTTGTCCAACAACTACCCGTATAAATAAAGGTTTGATTCTTGTACGATTACTACGGCAATAATCTCTTCCACAATTATCGGAAATTTCAATGAAAATCTGAAGGGATTTTTTCCTTCAATTAATCAGTGGAAATTGCTTATGGAGATAGATCTTTGCAGATCATAGACAAGTATCGGATAGATTGCAAAG
The DNA here is from genome assembly GCA_037074765.1 of Mansonella perstans. Taxonomy (NCBI): domain Eukaryota; kingdom Metazoa; phylum Nematoda; class Chromadorea; order Rhabditida; family Onchocercidae; genus Mansonella; species Mansonella perstans. The sequence continues at coordinate 20,047 of JBAMDO010000208.1, forward strand.
ATACCGGGGTAGTGCTTCCGGGACATGGAGTGGTTCTTACGCAGATCTAACTGCGAAAATTCAATCATTGAACGAACAGCAAACTAATGTCAGTGATAGCGCAAAAACCATTATCAGTATTGGCGATAGTACAATGCAAAGTAGCGACAGTAAGCCCCTCTTATTTCATGAATCAATAAGGACGCAATTAGTGAATGAACAAACTTATTTATAGGATCTGCAAGGCTAGAAAGAAAATCAGAGCAGAACCAGACCAGTATTAAAATGAAACACAGAAGAGATGATAGTTGCCGTCATCGCTCGACTTCTACTGCTGGTTCACAACGATCTTGCATTTCTTTACCGTTGAGAAACGGTTAGTACATTCGATGAATAAATGAGAATGAGATAGGTACGGAAAGAATGTCGTAATTTTCAAGAGAAATGCAACTGATGATTGACATTTAAATATTGGTCGATTTGTATATTTTCTACCTTTTCTTCATCCTTCATTGCTACAATTGACATATGACAAATAACTAATCAAAATTGAGCATTCATTTTGCCTATCTTACAGATATTAATAATACTATTTTAGATAATCCAAATCGCCTTATTCCACTGCAATCTGCTTTTCCACATAGCTATCAATCGCGGAAATGGCTTCAATCATCTTCTCATCTTAAGGACGAGCATGCTAAAAGTTCACGGTTAAGGAGAGAAAATATTACCAGGTATCAACAAGATGACTGGAATTTACATGATACTATGGTGCCTACATCACATTCAGCACGATTGCATACTCGTTTACCATTTGCGAAAGCATTGCGGAACAGCAGTAACATAAAGTGGACACCAAATGCTAGCGAAGATGAAAGTAGACCAGCAAAAGAACAGTTGTGGTGGAATGCACATTAAAAAATCCACTAATTGCCTTTTTAAATAAATTTAATTAGTGCTTTCATGTCAGGGAGATTATTTCTCATAAAATTATTCATCTCTGCATAAAATTATTTATTCATAAAATTATTCATATTTGTTAAGGATTACTAATTGAATTATATTTGTATTAATAAATTAATTGTAATATTAATTTTAAAACAGCATAGAAATGAAAAATAATCAAAAAAAAAAAAAAAAAAAAAAAAAAAAACCCAAAAAGCTATGATAAGAAAATGAGACATAAAATATTCGTTACTATAGCAGCCAATAATAAATAATCCATACATAGACAAATAACGGAAAAAAAAAAACTGCAATTGAACTAATAGCACATGAATAATTACACTAATCATTATTACTCAGGAAAAGAAGAATCCTGTTGGAAAGTTAAATAATCAATTAATATTTATGAAATTAATGAATAAACAATCAATTTGCATGAATTATAACCAACTTCAAAAAGTATGCTGCTCCAGACAATAATATTGCGCATGAAATTTCATCCGTTATTAAGTCATGCGGAACGGGTATACCGGACATTCAGATGGAATAAATGAAACATTCCTATTTGAAATTTCTGATACGTTCAAATAAATGTTCAATCAATTTCAATAAACATTAATCTTCCGATTGAAAATTTAACTTCAACAAGTTTGCTGCTAATTACCCTGTAAAGTGGTATTGTTTTCTTTTACATGTACAAGTAAATAAAATTAAAATTCATGGAAACTTAAAGCAAATTTCAGAAAGCACTATTTTAGTGCTAATTATTTCAAATAAATGAAATGATGAAGCATCACGTTCCGGAACACTGAACTGAACGAAATCAATCTTCGATTGTTAAATTTTTCCAAAATTACTCTTAAAGACAAATATCCTGAATACTTGAAGAATGTATTCTTTATTGAAAATTATATTATAAAAGTAATTTTTCGACTAGCTTTGACTATTCACAAGAAATTTCTATAATCTATATTTTTCTTCTTTTCGGTCTTATTCCGGATACTTAAACATTCCGGATGTTGAAAAACAATAATAAAGCTTTATCTTTCATAGCTCATTCACTAATTAATATTCATAAGAAATAAAATTCAAAATTACTTAGTAAAATGTTTGTTTATGTTTTCCTAAATAAATTTATCGATATCAGAGGATTGTTCTTTCTCATTCTTTCTCTATAACATACTCTATATTGTCTCCAATATCTCTGAAACGTAACAGAAGTTAGAAGGTCAGAAACACCTGTATATATTTAATTAAAAGTATTGGAACACCTGTATATATTTCTTCCTCTTCTATTCCTAGATGAAGCTCTTCTATTTCTCGGTGTAATTTATGCATTGTTTAGGCTTTTGTAATAATGACGTGTTCTTAGCATCGTTCACTATTTGCGTGTATAAAACGTACGTGAATGTGTAATGTGAATGTAAATATAGAATATGTACAACATTATTTACATCTTTATACATGAAATTATTTATATTTTGTAAATATATATAAATTTTTTTTCTACTGATATAAATAATGAAAGATTGTTAAGTTATCAATTGATAAATTTAAACTTTTTACACTTATCAAAATTTTTACTTGTTATATAATCATGATTGATGTTTTTTTTTTTTTTTTTTTTTTTTCAGATTTAATACTTTTTAGGCAGTTTTTTTTTTTCAATTTTTTTAAAAAAATTTAAATTTAGATTTCTTTTTTGGATATACTGTGGGAGCTATAAGATGTTGTGGAGTATCAAGTATCTACTATTGCATCATTTATACTTTCACATGCTTATCTATTACTTATCACTGCAAGTAAACAATGCTAATGGTCAACAACAGCAACAACAAGAACAACAACAACAACAACAACAACAGATTAGTGGTACATCAGTTGATGATTGGCGTGGATATTTCAGAAAAGAACATTCTCTGGCTAGACCCTATCAAGGTTATTACTACATTATGTTTACTTATTTATTCACTGTACGAAACATTTAAAATGCCTTCTGTCTAGCAATAATGCAATGTAATTTAAGGCTAATCTTATTTACACTATCCATATTGCATTATATATTTTTTAATTTTGTACATAAACTTTTCAAACGCTCTATGTTTACATATAAGTATCAGAATTTTAACAATTCTTAATGTGCAAAAAACTTTATTTTGATAGCATAGCTATAGGGAATCTTGCAGTGACAATTTAAACATTGAAGTGATTTCAGAAAAATTAAGGAAGAAAATAGAAAATAGCCATCGTTCAATAACAATGATTTTTTTTATCTTTTATGATTCGTTTGAGGGACGAGATTTTTGTAGTGTAGTGGAATTAATTAATGAATTTGTTATCTTAATTGAAGGTAATGGAGTGGGTATTCCATATTGGGATATACAAGGTACAACTGTTGTCACTGGACAATGTGTTCGTTTAACGGCGGATACACCAAGTTCTCAAGGTGGTATTTGGAATAATGTGGTGCGTTGATTTTTCTATTTTTTCCTTGTATTATGTGGAATACGACATTTATTAGATGGATATCAGATGATTGGAAGGCAGAATTACGCTTTTTATCTTTGCAAAAATTTGGTCTAGTTGCTCGGTGTATCAGCTATTCATTAAGAATATATATTAATGTTTCGTAGGTGCGTAGTGGTTAAGTTTGTAGATGTTGCGCTGAATAAGTCGTCAGTTCTGAAAATTTTTAATGATTTGTAGAAAAGTATAATAATTTCGTTTTGAAGTTTTAAAGTAATTTATGTTTGATTTTTACTTGAAAATAAGCACAAATTCTTCGTACAGTTTTTCATTTTCTTTATAGCCGGTGAAAGTTCGAGATTGGGAACTGCACGTGAATTTTGCAATCCATGGTTCCACTGGTGATTTGTTTGGTGATGGAGCAGCTATATGGTATGTGCAGGATCCTGCCCAAGGAGGACCAGTGTTTGGATCGAAAGATTATTTCCGTGGCTTAGGAATTTTTCTGGATACTTATAGTAATCATAATGGAGCGCATGCGGTGAATTTTCCTCTACAATATTTATTGAAATTCACATTTTTCTGTTGGCATTATTTATGTCTGGTAAAACGTATCAGTCAGTTGTATTTGTTGATATAAAATGTTAAAGGAAAACTTTGCAGCATGGTCATCCTTATATCTCAGCAATGGTCAATAACGGTTCGCTTCATTATGACCATGATACAGATGGCACTCACACGCAACTGGGTGGTGAGCATACAGGATGTGAAGCGAAATTCCGAAACAAGCAATACCCAACGCATATAATGATCCGATATGTTGGCGATGTGCTTTCGGTTTGTTTATTTTTCTGTTTTTCAAAACTTGCGCAATATTTTATATAAGGATACAAAGTGTTACTAAGCGAAAATGAAAGTAACGGGTAATGAATTGATCAACGGAGTAATTGTAATTGAATTAAATTTTAACTAATTAGATGTTTCCGATTTATGAAGTTGCTGGCACAAAATATATTTTAGTTTGACAAAAGAGCAGCAGTAAGAAATCATGAAATGAAGTGTAAGAAATAAAAGTTATGAAGAAAATAAGGAAAAGAATTCTTAAAACATTAAAATGAGCATGGTGGAACATTTTTGATTGTTTTATATTTTATACTGCAGATTTATACTGATGTCTTGGGTACCGGACAATGGAAAGAGTGCATGAGCGTTGATGGCGTTCAGTTACCTACGGGGTACTACTTTGGTGTCACAGCTGTTACTGGCGATTTATCCGGTATTTGCATTTTAAACTTTGTTTTATCGAAAAATTATATAATAGATATTCTTTGACCATCAGAACTTTACAATTAATCTCGTACATTCTCTTCAGAGCACCGTCACATGATTGGATTAATTTTGCAGATTATCATGATATCATATCGGTACGAATGTTCGAACAGGAGTTTGCACGGGTGCAGGATGGTAGTAGTGTCACTGTGGATCCTCGGCAACTCGAACCTCATGCTGAACATGTATCAGCACCGCGTGACCACAGAGACAAACCACCAGCATCAAAACTAGGATGGTTTGGTACCGTGGTATTGTTAACACTAGGTGGCGCTTTATGTATATTGATTTTATGGTTTGGTGTTATTTTTGTCAATCATCGGCAGCGAATGGCGAGGAAACGATTCTACTGATACATAAATATTATCGATTAGTTGCATTAAACTATCTGTTAAACTGATATTTTAGTAGTGAAAATTATAAATTGATTTTTTAGTTGAATGATCTGTCGTTTTAGTTGCATTGGATGTTTTAAATTTTTATATTTTTTTGCACCTTTATTTTGCTTACTTTTACGTAGTGTAATGATAATATGTAGGAATTTTGCATGCTGCATACAGTTTGTTACTCTATGTTACTTTTTTTTGTTTAATTTAAAACATATGTTTTATCTTTGATTATGCCTTTTAGATTTCTAAAAGTGATCTTCTGATAATAGAACAAATATGTCAGATAAGTAAAATTCGTGAAGGTGAAGATGTTTGAGGGGATTTTTTGGATCACTTATCTGATGAATAAATTATCTGACAGAAGTTTATAGTTAACGTTTTACTTATCATTTATTAAATAAGCAAAATTGCAATCATTTTTCAGAAGATCCGGAAATTTGCCATGAAATTTCTATTTTATATGATGATGATTAAGAACTAATTTTTGGCATTGGAAATTATATTGGTAGAAAATCAGTTGTAGCATTTTTATTTGAATTGTTGCTGTTTAAGCAAAACTACTATATTTATTATCATTTTACATGAAAACATTTCTGTCCTTCAAGCATAATTATACATCCATCATATATTGAACTTTAATTTAGCGACTTAATATAAATTTTTGCAATATTGTAATTTCATTGACAAATTTTGCAAAAAAATCTTTTAATATTATTCAAACTTACCAATGCCGAAAATTGGCTAGTTTCTTGTTTTTAAAATATTTTATATCTTATACAAATAACCAATTGATGTTTTAATTTTTATCAGTTTTTTTTTGTTATACTGGTTGAATACGTAATTTATTGTTATGAATCTTACAGACGAATAAGGCTTGTGGCTATTGCAGAAATTATCATTTGCTATGCTTATTATTTGTCATAATATATGTCACATCATTGTTCATCATATATGATAATATCATTGATGATTGATTGATGAATGACTTTTCATATTTTTATCAGTATCTTGATATTTCATAATCAAGAATTCAAATTATACGTTTAAATAACATAATAACAAATGTTATGTTGGATTTTTTTCTAGTTATTATCAATATAGTTATACTATTCATTCATTCATTCATTTGTTTGTTTGGTTGTTTTTTTTTTTTCATTAAAATGGGTTAAATTGTAAAAGAGCAAATTTTAAGTAAATAATTTTTTTTTTTATTGCAAATCCCATTTAATCTACGTTACAAATCATGTGTGTGTGTGTGTGTGTGTCTGTGTGTGTATCTGTATGGAGTTCTCTATTTTAATCTTACAATAATATTAGAATATAAAATAGTATGTGTGCCAAGTTGATAAATAGTAAACAAAAAATGATACTATCTTTGAAGCACTGAAGGCGTGAAATATAGCTTTTGAACTTTCTTATCTTTTTTTTTTAAAATATTTCTCTAGTATAAGGTGAATTACTTCTTATCAGTAAAATAATCATTTGTACTTAGTATCATCATCAGTTAGTTGCCTTCTTTCAAAATCTTTATTTTTTTTTCTGTACTCATTTTCATATACTTTTTCCATCGTTATCATTATCATCTTTATCATCATTATCATTCAGTAATAATTTTGAGCAAACAATAAAAAAAAAAAAAAAGAGAAAGAGATAAAATGGAACCAAAAAATAATTCAGTTCTTTTGGTTTCAATCTAAAAGTATAGCAAATAAGAAGATAATGTTACTATTTCATGATTTTCATCATCTATCATTATTATTTATCTATTACTATATTATACTACTACAATCATATACAGTATCGGGCGATGATACATTAATTCCATCACGTGTACAAAATTTTCATGCTCGATATGATCATCTAACGGATGCAATTTACATTCAATGGTTATATCCAGAAGATGTACAAAATGAAGGTTAGATATTTAATATATCTATTAGCTTAATTTGCCTATTATCATTTTTCTTAACTTATTATTAGTCATCCAAAACTTATTCATAAGTGGGAAAAAAGAAAGGAATTAAATTGCTCACTGATTTCTGTGATTATTATTTTAGTATAGATTTGTACTGTCTGATCTTTTTTTTTTTTGCACTGCATTGTTAATTAATTTTATTATAATTTATAAATATATTACTTGTTTTACTAAACAATCAAGTTTGATTAAGTTTTATGCTAAGGTTAAGTAGGCTTAAAACTAAGCTAAGCTAAAGATAAAATTGGTTAAATTAAGGGCAAAATTTACTTCATTGTTATATCAAAATGAATTTACATCAAGATATGAATATTTGTATATGTATGCATATTCGTCATACTTTTCTATTAAAGTAATTAGTATCGTAATTTCTCCGCTGTATCATTAAAGTAGTTGGTATCGTAATTTTCCTATTGTATTATTAAAATAGTTAGTATCGTAATTTTCCCATTGTATCTTCATGATCTTAATTTTCATAAAAATTATATTTTTATTTAATTTAGTACAACCACAATTTCTGGTTCGTTATCGAATTATTAATCGTCCTGATGATTCATTTGAACTTGATTGGAAATATACACATGTTGGAACAGACTTAGAAGCAAGATTGGATTTGGATGATTTAAGAAATGGTGATGAGCTTCAAGCACAGGTAAAGCTTATACAAATTGATGATACAAATAAAGGAAGAATATGGATTATTTACAGTGAAAATTAATTAAAGGATAATTAGAGAAAAATAGTTCGAGTGAATTAAAAAAATAATTCATTGCTTCATGTCATTATATATAATAATAATAAGAGATAACTGGCGGATAGTAAGTATTAATTAACTAATAGATAATAGTGACACATGAAATGAATCAGTTTGCTAGATCAGCAAATACTATGAAAATTACAGGTTCGTGCCGAACTTTCTGACGGAACAGTCTTGGAAGAATGGTCGCAGTCTTTGCTGATCTCAGTGTCCAAACGTGTTTACATTGATGATGTTTCGGCAGATGATGATGACTTATTGCCACCGCTTAATTTTCAAGCTCATGTATTAAGTCCATCAACGGTACGCCTAGAATGGGTCACTCCACCTCTCAAAGCTTCGTCTAATGGTCAGTGTTTGATTATGCTACATTAGATGAATTAGTTAGAATATTCTTATATAATGTGTAAATTTAAAGTATTTTTGAAGTTAATGATTAATTTGTTCGTAATTAATTTACTGGTAAATAATTCAGAAATCATTGATGAAATTAAAATTCACGAAATTAAAATGAAAATTTTCATTTTCAGCTCCAGTAAGTCATTATTACATTGTGAATGTGAAACAATTAACATCCAGCGATAAAACACCATTGCTTCGACAACAGGTTGTTTTCTATTTCTAATGATAAATTTACATATCTTATAAGAATATTCTAACTAATTCATCTAATGTAGCATAATCAAACACTGACCATTAGACGAAGCTTTGAGAGGTAAATGATGCAAAATCGAAATAGTAGATTCAAAGTTGAGATTAAATTAAAGTTTTAAATTTTAGACATGCAAGACATAGAATTTGCAGTATTTAAAAATAAACATGAAAAATAAGTGAATAAAAAGATAAAAACATCTGAAAGAGAGAGTGAAAGATTATGATAAACTATAAAATAAATATATATGTGAAAGACTGAAAAGTTAAATTATTTAAAGGGTAAAACTTTTTGATTATGAATTAAATATTAAAGACAATATAAGGATCTGAGGATAATATGGCGGAAAAAAATCACAGTTCTTCTTAAAATAATATAGCCAATTAGATAATATATAACATATTTTGATAATATAATTACGATAATAGAACTTATTCTCTTCATGTTTTATGGAATATTCATTCTCAAAATTAATCCAATCAATAATTAACACTGCAAATTTATAATTTAAATTTGTTTTTACTTGTTATTAAAAATATTTTAATTTATAATTTATATTCATATTTTTTAATATGTATCAGAATTTATGAATTGTTCCATGAATTTAATTCACTTTATATAATATTGGGAATTAAAACTTTCTTTTCAGTAATCATTTTTAATTTTTTTATTTATGAGTAAAATATGATATTGCATAAATTTTTCTAATTCTATACGGTAAAAATAATGAAAATGTTTGTTTTAAATTGGATAAAATTGCAGATTAAAGTTCAAGCGAATAGTTTCACATTGTATAATTTGAAACCAGGACAGCGTTATGAGTTAACAATACGAACAGCCTCAAGCCCCGATCATGTTTCCAATGTTGCAGCAATTGTGGAAATTACAATGCCGGGAGGTTGTGAAATTTTTTTTTTTTTGATGTTTAACCCGTTCATTAATTTGTTCCAAAAATCAATTAATTCAACAATGCATTTATAGAAGAGGAGTACTTCGAAGTGGGTAATCTGATTATTAGTTCTCATTTCAAAGCACCGAATCAAGGTATTGTTAATTTGACCTGGGAAGTACCGGAAAAGATACAGCATCAAATCAAAGGTTAATTTTATTTCACTTTTGTGTTAAATGATTTCTAATGCTTTTTTGATCAAATATTTCTTCATTTGTAACAATTTTTCAAATTCACAGCCTACGATGTCCAGTACTCAGAAGCTGGTACAGAGGACTGGTATCAATTGAAATTCAGCGGTGCACTTTCATCTGCGAGCTTAACAACCCTGAAAAGGTTTTTTTTTGAAAAAACTATTTACTTTTCTGGAAAATATTCCTGAACAGAAATATATGAAGTTAATCGTTTCATAAAGTTGCATTCTTTACTAGTAGTAATGCAATTAAATGATATATCTTCCGGAATCAATTTTATTCATCTCTCCGCACTATCAGCATTCCATTAAGTTTCCCAGTAATTTGACTTATTGATTTATTTTACACTTTTCACTTTTTTGTTTGTTTAAAATTTCTGGTACATCTATGAATTATATGTTCAAGTGAGTGATAATATTCAAATGATGAATTTTTGTTTCTTTTTATAAAGAATGACGATTATAGTGATACAGAATATTTATTGAAAATTCGAACACATCTTGCTAATAATTTAACAACTGAAAGTGGACAATTTAAATTTCGGACACCAGCCGGTAAATTTGCTTTATTTCTGCCTTCTAAGTTAGTTTTACAATTTATTTATTTTTCAAAAAATTAAATTAAAAATTTTTTTCGAAATCTCTCTACTTTCATACAGTTAATTCGAAATAATTTTATTGCAAAGTTAACTTTCTGCTAACTAGACAATATTTCATTTGTCTTATTCATATTTATTTATTTCAGTTATAAAGAATCCAATTAAAAAAGTGGATGTAATTTATATGCATGAAACTAATAGTATACGATTGCAGTGGATGTTGGAAAAGTAGATATTTAAATTTGTAAAATAATCCGTAAATTCTTACTTTTTTCTCAATAATTAATATAAATTACTCATGAAGTTTTCTTTTGATACTTTTTAAGTAAAATAAGATATCTTATTTGATTTACTCTTACGTAATATTGCAATGGAAAGCACATTTTTATTGCTACTTGTTCAGTAAGATATCTTATCATGTAAACAGTTTATAAATCAAATAAATGAATGCATAATCTTATCAAATACAACCAATTTCAAATTTTAAAATGAATTTTTTTTATATATATATGTGTGCTGATATGTGCATGTGTTTTTTTTTTAAGGCATCCTTGTTTTCCTATTTCAGTTTTTTATCCACAAATCTTGTTGATGGTTATGATGTTTATCTATCCGATAATCTAAATCTTCCGGACGCTAAATGGTCGTATTATCCGGTAAGTGGATCAAAATCACCAAATAATCCCTTTGCGAATATGGCAGCGAATTCACTTGCGCTTTATGATTTAAAACCTGATCATGTCTATTATGTTCGGATAAATATTCGTAAGAAAAATGGTGAAGTATTGCGAGCGCCAAGCATATATCGATTCAAAACAATGGGTAATGATAAAATATGATTGAAAGTAAAAGTATTATTTATTGCACATCTGAAATAACCTTAATTTTTATAGCTTAAAATTAATAAATGAATGTTGATTGAGGAAATTTTTTGAATTATCAGCAGGATAGGAAGAAATAAAATGTAAATTTGAAAATTCTATCAAAAAAATGTCGAATTGATAAGAATTGATAGGTGTTAAAATAGATTAATTGTAAGAAATTGTGTTACACCTATTACATGTATTATTAATGTTGCATATATTATCACTATCTTATATATTTATTATTTTTGTTGCTTATTTGTTCGCTTTTGCAGAACATGTTGGATTTCGTGAACATCGTGAAGGAAGCACATTATCATATCGATTTTTATCACCTGGACGTGTTCAAATTATCTGGACATATCCTAGTTTCATTTTACCTTTCATTACAGGTTCACTATTCTACCATTTCGTTATAAATAGTAAGAAACAATGATGAATATAGATGAAAATTAATGAACAAAATATAACTGTTGTATTAGACATGATAAAATAAGATTGAAACTAGCTTTTTAATATATATATATATTATCACGATCTATAAATATATATGACAAAAATTTGATAAGAGAAAAAAAATTCACAAAATTGTATTTTGTATTTAAATTCTTTAAATTCTAACGAATATCTTATTTAGTTTTTATAGGTTCTGCAGTTACGTATGTAGAAAGTGCATTATCGACGGAACAGTGGGAACGTATTACTTTAGACGATCCACGACAGGTGTGTGATATTTCAAATTTGTTTTTTTTTTTTTTTTGTTGGTTAATTATTTTGTTACAGATAATGATCTTGGAAGATTGCAATAACAATAATAAAAATATTTGATTGAAATTTACATTAAAACATTGCAGAATTCTGTTGTACTTGAGCAACTAAAGCCAAACTCACGCTATTTTGTCCATATTTTACCGCAAATTAACAATACCTTTTATGATAGCACTGCCATGAATACGTTTGAAATTAGAACTGGACCGGAAAGCATGTTTTTTTTCTTTTCTGCAACCGTATATATTATTGATTTTTACAATTAATCAATTTTTTACAGTAAAAATTATGATCTTTCAACATAGCTAAGTGAGATTAAATTTAGTTAAGTTAAATCCAGAATATTTCTAATTTAAATATTTTAGATTATAATTGAAATATTTCAGAATTCTTCCAACCTGATGATAATCATTTACGAATGATGCAACAAAATGAAAAACAAGAAGAAATGATGAAAAGATGGGAAAATGAGAAGCTGATATTGAATTCATGCAATCCTCATTCTGTCAAGGTTGATTGAAATTTTAATTTAAAAATATAAAAAATCATAGATATCAAAAGATTAATGAAGATCAAATGTTTAATTATTTCAACGTGATCGCATTAAAATCTAATCATTTAAAATCTAATTATTAGCAAATTATTTTTGCAGAACGAATGCTTATGGAATGAACGTTGTGTACCCATAGCTGCGAATCATTTACGTGGTTTCTGTATTCCAACATTATTACGCAATGCAATTATTAATAATTAAAAAGTCGTTTCTATTTTTTTCTTTTGATCCAAGTAATCGGAAATTCACCCATTATCTACTATCTAATCTGCTTATTGTAGTTGTTTTTCATTTCATATTCAAAAATCGCCTTTTATTAAGATTGCTTGATAGCATTCATAACCGGTATCCTTCTTTCCTTTATCCTTTTTTTCTCATTAAATTTCTTAGCTTACAAATGTAGAAGGCTTACCGGTTTGCTTTCATCTTTTGGATCTTTGGAATGATTGTATGAAAGTGTTTCGGAATCGATAGTTTAAATAGGAAAATGCTAACACTGAAAATATTCCACTCAACTTTCTTGCCAGCTCATCACTTTTACGATGTACAACTCGATTGGAAAATTGATAATGCTAAAGTTTTTAGCATACACATCTAATTTGGATTTTTTCGTGAATGTCAAGAAGTTATGTAGTTGATTTGAAAAATTAAAAAAAAAAAGGAAACGATTACTCGTTAAATTAACCTGTTTAGGAGGAGTGGAGTGTATGTGAACTGTATTGTGTTGTTGTGGAAGTCTATAGAAAGGTAGAGATGGAACTCGATTTAAATTTGAAATATTAGGATGGAAAGTATTCAGCAATTAAATGGATGAGAAATTCAGCTAATAGCTTTTTCATTAATAAATCAATCATTGGTTTGTTTATGTTAATTCTGAATCTGTTTCTTTTTTCACTTTCAAACAATTATCATTTTAAAAGTACTTTTGTTTTCGATTGCTTATAAGCTAGCGTTATTTCCTAATTACACCTAAAAATACACTGTAGTTCAGGAATGAACTGCTATTGAAAAGTTATAATTTGCGAAAAAAAACAACGATCCATCAGATGATTAAATGTGATAACATTCATTATTTGAACTAAATAACTGATTCATATTTCAACTAATTATCTGATTTATATTTTAACCAAAAAATATGATTTAGGGGGGTTTTTTTGTGCTATAAAATAGGCCAATAATATTAGAGTAATTCCATTTTCTGCTTTCTCGAAATTTTTTTTAAAAAATATTAAACAAATTGTACTCTATGTTGTGCCGATTTTTACAGGCTTAATTCAAATTTCAATAAAATATGCCTAAGTTTTTTGTTATGCAAATTTCAAATCAATGGTTGATGATTGAAAACAGTAGTTTTCATAGGCATCATATTCGATTCGTACATTATCGATTAAAAAATAAACATATACAAAAAGTGCTCAGCTTTTTAGCTCTATCAAGGAAGGATTCGAATTTAAGCTAACTTAGATCTATGGGATTATTTGGTCTGATTTTCGTAGGAATTATAATTAAAGAACTGAATTTCTGGCCTCGCTGCACTAATTTGGGAAAGCAAAGAACAAGACAAGATTTGAAATGAAATTTCAAATTTTTTTTTTTAAGTACGGAAAATATGATTCCTTCATTTGTTGTTGCTTAAATTTTAATCTTCCACATTTTGTAAAATTATGAACGTACTTCATTTTTCGGGAATTCGTGAATTATGGGTATAGTTTCAAATTGAACAACTAATTCATTCTGTATATCCATTAAGCTACTATTAGGGATGAAGAAGATATCGACAAACAGCTAGGCTAATGATCAACGTTAATAATCGACAAGCAGCTAGGCGTTAATGGTCAAGGTTAATGATCGACAAAAAAAAGGACAAGTCCTCAAATCAATATACGGAAAAATACAATGCATAAATTTTCACCGTGTTACGGTGTTTACCTTACTTTGTTCATTCGATCAGTTATATAATTTACAAATCGATTAGATCATCAGGAATACATCGGTTGAAATTACCATCAAAATAGCAAACTTGGATGAGAAAAGAGTGGACTAACTTGGAATAAGCCAAAAAAATTCATGTATTGTTAATATGAAGCAAACACTTCAAATATTTTAAAATTATTCAAAATGTTTGAATAAACAAAAAAAAATTTATAGTAAACAAGCTTTTCGACAATGGAATTCAGTCATTTGTATAGAATTTTGATAAGTAATTCATGATACTGCATCTTCAGTTATTGTAATCTTCAATTATCGCATTCTTCAATCATCGTAATCTTCAATAATCGCATTCTTCAATTATCGTAATCTTCAATTATCCTATCCATTTCATAAATAGTCAAATTGGTATGGCGAATTTTTGGAAACAAAAATTACACACATGCAATAATTTTTGCTCGCAAAAATTCAGAAGTATTTTAATTTTTGAAAATTAAATTTTATTTCGAATCGAATACACGCAGCATACTATTTCTTTCTATGCAAGCATAAGAATTAAGTAAAATTTATAATATGTAAGTTTAATAATTAATTAATAGTATTTGGATAGAAGTAATTAATAGAAATATTAGTACGAATTTCGCAGTAAATGTTTTCTTTTTTTTTAAGAAATGAAAGATTTATCAAAAAGGGCAGAAAAAATATTGGAATTGAAAATGACTGTGTAAGAAAAAGAAAATATTCATATATCGATTGATTACAAATGTGTCACCACTGGTCATTTCTAACATCTGTAGTAAATATGAGCAATCACTGGTCATTTCCTAGCAACTGTAGTAAACGTAAGACGGATCAATCTGATCTGGTTCAATCCAGTTCGATCGATGCATTAATTGTTGAAATGTAATAATCAATCAATCTTGTTTCATGACAACGGTAATTGTCCTGGTTATTTAACGATTAAGTTTCATCTTCACTACCACTTTCCCTCTTCCCGTTCTCTAAATACATTCATTCTTTATCTCCATTTTATCTTCCATTCATTTGCCAATTTTTTTTTCAAAACTTTTTGTAAAATTTAAATGTTTTAAATTTTAAAAATAAAATTTAAAATTTAAATTTAATTTCTAAAACATCTGAAAAAAAGCTTTTTTTTCTCTTTACCTTTTAAATTTCAAAATTTTGTTGTAAATTTGTTCTTTTGTAATAAAGTTGAAAATAAGCTTAGTATTGGATTTGATTCAAAATTGATTTTAATAAATTTTGATTTTATCAATGATGAATCTGATTATAAAAATACTCATCAAACACAATTAACTCAGATTTTAATTAATTAACTTAGCTTTATCAATGCGAATTTTAGTTAATTAAATCGACTAACTAATCCAGGTTTCAGTTTTTATGAGTCTAAATCAAATGTTGAATTTTGATATTAATTGAAGGAAATTTGAATTTTAATGTGTAGGAATTTTCCAATTAATTCGATGAAGTTTTTCTTTGTTTAATTTATTATTTTTAAATTAATTAAAGACAGTGTAATGTTACTGTTGTTGTTGCTGATTTATCATAGCGTACGAGCGGATTTTACGCCACATTTCCGCTCATTTATCCACAATAACTACGGTATTGCAATTACTCAAGCATTGGAACGTAATGATTTGGGCAGTGACGCAAGTTTTGGTGGTAAGGAAAATGAAGAAGATGAGTTTAAGAATCAAGCTGTTATATTAATTCATGATAGTGGTGAGAAAATTACTCGATATCAGGTAATAAAAAGTTTTTTTTTTCTCTATCTCTTTTCTTTTTTCTCTATTCATCGTAATGTTTTCAAGCAATAAAATTAATATGTTGAGAGTGTGAAATGTTTTATTCCTAGAAAGATAATATTATTGAAATAGTTTAGCAGTGAAAAATACATTTTTAAAAAATTATAAAAAAAGAAAGGTAAAAAAGATTACCTGCAGAAAATGGTCAATCGTTTACTTGAAAGAGGTTACAAACGATCCGAAATTTATGGTACAACATGGGGTGATGGTGGTTTAACAGCTCTTCCATTAATTGATTTAAAGTGTTCTTATGTTAAACAGATCAGGTATGGAATAATTTCGATATTATATTTCGTATTTTAATCATTCTTATAGGGTAATAAATAGTTCATAACTGATGGTCAACGGGAAATGGTCAGCGAGATGTGATGAATGGAAAACAGACAGAGACTGTCGTGTTAAAAGTTTTGATTAAAAGTTTATTTTCAAATTAAAAGGATTTATTATTGTTACAAATAAAAAAAAAAATCAATACTGTAGGACAAACAAAAATTAATATGTTAGAAAATATTTTTCTTGAATATTTTTACAAATTAACTTATAAAGAAAAATAATTCGTGACTGATGGTCAATGGACAAATAGTTCATGACTGATGGTCAGTGGAAAAACAGTTCATGACTTACAGTCAGCGGTAATATTTTTAATACAGTAATATTTTTTTAATAAAATTAATCAGCAATATTTTTTAATAATATATTAGTAAGTGAATTAATAGGGAATATAGGGCTCATGATCGAATTTCACTACTGTAATTATTGTAATTACTTAAAATATTACTAATCTGAAATTATTTCCTTTCTTTTTTTTTTAGGAGTATGATAATTGCTGTCCGTCAATATACCGGTACACGAGTTGATGTGATTGCATATGGGACTGGTTCACCGTTAGCTCGAAAAGCAATCCTTGGCGGAGATTGTGTTGACACTCGTGAAATTCTTGGTTTGTTTCTTTCATAGAATGTCACCAACAAATTAATATCAATCATACAGTACTAAAATGAGAAAGAATGAATAATTGTGATGCCATTTCACAACCCGTATTTTCCGTGTATTCCAGAAAATCTTATCACTTTCTCTGTTGTTTTTTTCTTATCTCAATATACTAAATATTTCAACTTTCCTTTTTTTTACCTTTTTAATATTTTATCTTTTCATTTCCTGTGTAATTTTATTTTTTAAGACATTGAGAGAGCAATAATTCCACACAATATTTTTTGCAGGTCCACCACTTACCGAATTAATTGACACATATTTGAGTGTTGCTGGTGCCAACTACGGTATAATATCATGTCTAATACCGATACCGGTAGGTGCATGCAATCGTAGAACTGGTTTGCATTGTGGATCAACATTTTTGCAAGATATTAATGGACAAATTGCATATGAAGGCACTTTCGTCTTCAGTGTTTTCTCAGATTCCGATGAAAAGGTTGAATACATTATCATCTGTAATTTCATAATAGCATGATATTTGCTTTGAAATCATCATTATAATTAATATAATTAATAGAAAGAAATTGATGCTACTGGTATCATTCATCAGTATTATAAATTTATTTATAATATGGATGGGATGAAATAGATAAACATGATCCGGCCTATTTCGTAAATGTCTTTCATCTGAAACTGGATTATTGTAGGTTGGTTATCGTGGTTGTGGCACGCTATTGAGTCCGATCAGAGGTGAAACTGGATTCGTAAAAAAAGAATTCCTAAGTCATGATCTTACCATTGATAAGACATATGAGATGCAACGAAATTTCATTCAAAAGCAACGGCCATTCTGAATAATAAATATTTTTTCCTGAGATTGCTTGCTTATCACATTCACATCACTTCAAGTATTTAGATTGTTTGGACTGCTCGTTTGAAAATTACGATAAGAGACAAATGCTTATCTGATGACAACTGTAGGACGAAATTCAGAAATTCGAGAATAGCCAGCAGTACAGGCATCACATAATATCTTCCGTTAAGAATCGATTAAGAATCGAGGATTTATCCCACTCTTGATTGACTAATTGAGAGGGATTCCATGTTTCTTAATTGGCTGCATGAAATTCTTCGTTTCTTAATTACTGAGTGAAATTCCTTCGATTCTTGATTACGAAATAAAGATAACTGAAATTGCTACATTATCAAGTGCCTCGCAATAAATGTTGAAAGGTTACACTTTTTTTTTCTTGCAGCTATGTTCTTCTTAATGTACCTGTAATTAACGCAGTCTTCTTACATCAAGCACAGTTGTTGACAATCATTATTGAAAATCGAAAAAAAGAAAATTATCATTTTATTTTGATTTTTTGCAAAATTCGATAATTTCCTATAAATCGAAATGGTAAGCTTTTAACGTTGAAATACCAACATATCGGATCATCAGAAACTTTCTTGGGATTTCTCGCGGAGTAGCTTTATCTGCTCTGCGACTTATTTTTTTTGTCCGCGTCCACGGGGGTTTATCCGGGAGCGCAGTACTGAGTCTGAGTTGCGCGGTCATCTCTCACTACAAGACGCAGGGTTTGTTAAGTAAATAGGAATTGTTTACGAAACATCAAATAAATACTATTGTGTACTGCCTTGTTAAAGTCACAACATTTAATATATTGGAGTTAGAAGAAATTTAAGGCCATAAATCGGATTAAATGAAATCAATCGAACATACTGATTCAATAATCATTTATCAAAGCATTTTTCTTGCTTTGACTATCTTTAACGCTTGTTTATTCAGGTACTATCATGTAAATCTATAGCTGTGGAAAGAGATGTATAACAGACAGTTCTGGAAAAATCCTTCAAATCATCTTAATTGTTGCAGTTAATTGTGAGGAGTGAAAATGATTGCAACAATTGATGGAAAAAAAGGGACAAATTATGATTGGAGATATACTGCTAATTATTGCTAATTAGAAGTATTATTCTTGAAAAAAAAGAAAACATAATGTAAAAATAATGCGTGGAATTTTTCCATACAGCACTAAATGCATTGCATAAGTTATTTAGGAAAAATTAAGTTGCTAAGATAAGCGATATGACAAAATTATACTTTCATTAATTACTTATATTCTCTTCATTTTCATTTTTGATCACTTTGATTTTTATTTATTGAATTTTGGTGCAATATTTGGGATGTATTTGAGGAATTTTCTAAGATTAATATGATGTTGTCGCTATTGATTGTATTTTTTTCTTTAATTTTAAATAATACTTACTATTGTATGTAGCTCAGCTCATTTCGTTTAATAAATTCGTTAGCATTTGATCAATTGATTTTTTTTTTTTTTTAAACTTACTTCATTCAAATTTAATAGATAAACTGTTCTATGAGAAGAAAAATAAAATTATTTGTGAGCAAAAAAAGTCAAAAGATCAATTTTTGTTTCGTTAATATATTTTAGTAAAAGATCTCATTCCGCTTAATTTTATCCCAATTAATTTAATCTCAATTAATTTCATTCCGATTAACTTCATTCCGATTTCATAGATTTCATTCCCCTTAAAATACCACTACATTCATTGATTCGGAAACAAGTAGATCAAAGATTAATAGAATTATTTTTTTCTAAAAGATAGTTTTCTGAATTACAAGATGAAATTTCTTGCTAAATTCGATTTTTTTTATTTAAAAAATTTCCCCAAAAAATTTTTTTTGTCTTGCAAAAATTTTTTTGGAAAAAAAAAAGATTTTGGAAAAAAATTTTTTCTTCAAATTTTGGTATTTTGAAAATACGACAGCTAATTCAAACAGTATCTGCAGAATATACTGGAATTGAAGATTGGCACTGTTACGTTGTTAGTATTGATCGTCAATTTCACGAGAGTTAACTAACTTATTTCTCAAAGACTATTTTATTATTCAAATTTAATTCTGTTAAATTTACCGGACAAAAAAAAAGAATACTTCTAATTTATAATAAGTCGTTTATGATTCATATGTGTAAATTTGTGATCGTAAATCAAAGTGAACAGTTAGTAAAATCAAAATTGACGCACTATCTATGTAGATTTTTTGTAGAAAATTATTAGAAAAATTTTCTATCAAATTTAAATATTTTCAAAGTTAGAAATATATATTTGAAAAAGGATAAGAAAATTTTTTGAAAAGAAAAAGAAAATAATTGCAGAAATCTTTCATGAATTTTTATTTTTAAATTTTCCAGAAAATATGAAAGCTTATACAAATTTTTACTCTCTATGGATTAATATATATTTCATAGGGATCAGATGACTCTATTATATTTCGTTAATCTATTAATCGAACAATATCTGTGATAAATTTTTTACTGTTGTTGTAGGAACTAAATTTTGATTTTATTTTTATGTTTTTTACACACTTTGATATTTATTTGCTAACAACAACACTTTGGTGAATTTGCAATTGTCTTGCTAGAATTTCTACATGTTATTAATCAAGCGAAAGTTAATCATTAGTCATAAATTATCTCTCTTTCCGTTCCTCGATGATGCCCATCTATGATAGATGAATGAACGTATCAATATTGAAAAGATCAAATAATTAATTTGTTGTTACAAATTGCCACTCTTCAAATACCACATGAAATAAATTTAACAACAGTGATAAATGACTGCTAATAAAGAGAGAAATAAATTTCATTGATTATTTGAGTCATTTGAATTCATTTTCTCAACGTCACTTTTTTTTTGTTCATAATGCAAATAACAATAAATTTCTCGTTTAATAATGTAATTGTATTATTCAAAAAAAAACCGAATGTTTTTTGTAAAAAAATATTTTAATTTGAATTAAACTGAAAAGAATACTTGTTTTCAATTTCTTATTTTGTAGCAAAATTTACACAACCTTTTTTGTTCATCTCGAAGCAAAATCTCTTCAAAATCCCCTGCTGGATTCATGTTGTAAACATTTGAAACTTCTTTGTTTATTACCATTTTCCGAGCTATCCATGTTTACAGTAACAAACAAAGCACCTATTGTGACAATTGTAATGCTTTGTTCACAATTATATAGCCCCATATGTAATTAATCCTTTGCTTAAGCTGTTTATGACTGTAAAAGAGACGGAATTCACATCATAGCACCATTTCCAAGTAAATTAACCAAATTATCAATCATTCAAATGGGCTTTTAAGACTCCATTATTTGCGTATGCTGATTGCTGTGTCAATTCAATGAACAATATCGAGAATGTTTTTGAGGATATGTTCAGGAAACATATTATGGAAGAAATTTTTTATGTTATAATCTAAAAGATAAAAGTGATAAGTAAAGCTAAAAGTCGTTATGGTTGAATTGTCAAGCAAAATTGATGATAAAAGATGTTAAAAATTTGAACTTTGAACTTTTTTATATTATAATTAGAATTTGAAAAAAGCTTTTCTGTTCAATTTCTAATTACTGCATAACAAGATCTGATAATTTTGTTTTGTAATAATAAAAATACGTTAATATGTATTTAATGAAAAGCAATTATCCTGTATTAAATTCAAGAAGAAATTCCAGAAATTTGTGGAACTTCAGAGCGATGCAGTTTTCAGTGTTTCTTAAAATAATCATAAATGACATTTACTATGAAAATGCAAGCTAAATTGACTATTAGAAATGTTTAATATTTCCGGATTAGAAAAACTAGATTTTGGCGATTCTATGCAAGAATTTGAAAACTTCTCAGGATTTCTTTTCTGTTAATAGGATTCAGTAAGCGTACAATTTTGACAAATTATTTTTGTTTTATTAATGTTATTCATCAGCAATTAATATTTCCACATAGAAACAATAGCTCTGTTTCCAGCAATCGAATATGAATCCTTCGGAAGTGATCATGAAAACTGTTTTGAAACAATTGTATAATCTTCTCATCAAACATTGATATACAACGTAATCAAGTGCGACCTTATCAATTTAAGCAAAATAATTTCCCGAAAACGGATTGCATAACAATATGTTTGCAAAGGCTATTCTTAGATTAACATTAACATTTAACTGTCTTTTCCTACTATCGTTGTGTGCTACGGAAATATTATTAATCGAAATGATAAGCAAAATTTAAACTACTAAGAACTATTCTATTTTAATTAAATTTTTGGTAATTGTAAGCAATATTTTGTTCGAACTATCATTTGAAATATGTTAAGAACTTTTAAATTACACACAGTAATCCGCATGGTAATTCTATGCGTTGATATAAATAAATGTTCGATAATTCTAAAATTTTTACTGTGAGCATAATGTATGCGCTCTAGTGTTCTATTATCAAATTCATTTTTTTCTTTTATGAAAAATTACCGCTTCTAAAAGAATTTATGAATTTCAAAAGGGAGCAAAAAAAAGTAGATTGATGAAAGAGTAATTTCAGAGTTTACCATTAATGCTTGTAGTAATGATATCCATGGCGATAAACTATTGATGCAGTGTACGTGTATCCTTATTTGAAAAAGTCCCATATCCAGTATTCCAAGCATAGTAGATATTGCAAATTAAGTCATAATCATTATCAACAAATTTACAGTTTTGTCATCATGTATTTTGCAAATACTATAATTTTATTGTGATTTTTTTGTCTTTGCAATATCATAAATACCTTATTATTTGCCAGCTTGCAGTGGTTTCTATTAAATCAATCATGTCGTTCAATCATCATGCATATGGCAAAAGATAAAACGCAAAAAGGAAAAAAAAAACAGTATGGTGGTCTAGGTACAATTATATAAATTTTTTGAAGAATTGTTTCAAACAAGGCTTCTGATTCAAAAAAAAAAAAAAAGAAAAAAAATGTTTTCATCTTCAGTAAACAGAGAAAAGTCAATCAGTCAACGCTCTCACCGATTGAGGAACAAGTCGACATTAAATAAAAAAGTGAAGCAAAAAATAAAACAATCCATAGCGTCTCAATATCACATAACAATAAACACCAGTCTCATATGGTAACATCGTATTTTCAAAAGTCATTCCCATGGGAAAAAATTTTTTTTTTTCCTAAAGGAATTTTTCTTAGACTATATCGAAAACACATTGAATTACGGTTATTTCATTAGCATTACGTTAGATACGTATTAACAATTCTGCGTCTTCTTTCATCTAAATATATTTCAAAATAGATCAAACAATGTACTTCTGACCCATTTCAAGAACGATAAAATAACTAATACTATTACAGCAGCATATAAGAATCTTGAAAGCAGAGAAGACTATGTGCGACATGTTCTTTTTCAACTTTTTTCTAAGCATGACAAATGATGAAAAGATCAACTCAAACATTTAAATGGCAAATTCCTTCATCAATGGACACTAAAATGTACAGATTTAAGCATATCGCACTAGCTCAAACCGACCAGTAATAAATAAAATAAAAAAATTGAAGTATAACGTAGAATACAGGAACACAAAAACGTAAACTCACTGTAGCGTGAACATGAAGGAAAGAAGCACTTGCTAGTACCCATTTTTGAGAATTTCAATTTCAGGTCTTTAAGTTTAATATGAAATGAAACAGAGCAAATATGTAAATTGCGTGGTGTGATGAATTAATTATTGGTAACTAGACTAGTCATTCATAAGCTACGTGCGTTGTCTAAACTTCAAATTCGAACTTTAAAATTATCTGAATCTCCTAAGCTCAAAAAAATCAACCAAAAATTTATTCTGGACATTAAATTAAGGCTAGGATTATGAAAGAATGAATTTCACGTAAACGAATCAAGTGGAAAGAAAGATTGATCTGTTTAAAGAAATAGAGACAATTAGTTGAGCAATAACTGATAGAGATTTTTGCCAAATGACAACTGACATGATTTGAGCTCATCCACTAACGAATCCGAATGTAAATCCTTAATTTCATCAAATGCCATTCCTGTTGATGATACTTGCCCATCGCGTTCATGTTCTATTTCCATCTGCAATCGAGAAAGTGTCCTTGCTGAACTAATCCTTCGTAAACAGACAATTTAATTAAAAGGTGATAGCTCTTTTTGTAAAATGGCTCATTATGTTCTGCCACTATTCAGAACATAATGAGCCGCAAAAATCACAATATCTGATAGAAAATAAAAAATGTAACATACAAGTCGCTTGAGCACACTGACAAGAAGGGCGTATGGTTTCCTTGAATCAGCGTCAGCATTCTTAAATGCGTCTTTGAAATCTCCCAGCGATGGTCGAGGACCTTCGAAATGTTGCACTTCACACATTATTGACCAACTTATCACCTCAGCTACACATTCCCATATCCTCATATTATCTTCCCACAATTCCATTTCCACCACTTGTGTGCAATAATCTGCAACCCTGCAAACATACGATTAGACTCCAGGTTTCGACGTTCTGTACTGAAATACGCTAGAAGATGAAGCTTTAACTGACTCTATTCACAGTTTATTAAGACATTAAAGTCTAAAATCATAAAACCATAAAACCCTGATGACTGCAAATAATGAGATATTTTTACTTATCCATTTCCCACTTTAATCGAGGTTACTTGTTTTAATATCAAATACAAAAAGAATTTGCAAATATAAGCAAGGAAAAACGAACCCTCGAAGAGCATGTCCTTTAATTTCAGGTCGTTGTAAACACCTACATATTACTTGACCAACATATCGCCTATGAGGATTCCGAATATCTCCTGTGGTTTTTTCGACACCTATCTTCATCAATAGTCGAAATCCTTGTCGAACTCGACGCAAGTTCAATGCCCTCTCATCGACCATTATTTCCATAATTGATTGAAATAGCTATAAATTAAACATGATGACATGAGTCAGCGTAAATATTAAACAGAATACTAGATGTATAGTGCATTAAACACTGAATTACGGAACAATCACTCAAAAGAGTCAAAAAGAAATGATTCATAAATAGACATGCTTTTCATTTTTTTTAAAAAGTTCAATGAAAATGTCTGGTAAAGCACCGCAACTTCAGAAAACTGTCCGCTGTCCTCAAGGAACATTTTCTAATCAACTAAAATTTTGCAGGAGTCTTGGCTTAAAATAGAATTTTCCGATATCGCAAAATCAAAATTATGAATAACATATCATTAAGGTCATTAGGATACATTACTTCTCTGACTTTTAATATTAAAGAAAGATAAACATTCACCAGTTCAATACTCGTGGAATCGCTGAAATAGTCATATAATTCTCGGCATAGTAAACCAAATACTTCCTTATCATCCAATTCACTTCCTCTGTTAACTTGGCTTGCGTCTTTCCTTTCATCATCCACAGTTGATGATGGCGGTGATGATGAACCACCGGCTGGCATACCCGCATATCCACGCCTCTGGGCGTTATTACTTGCGCTATGTGTTACAGCGCTAGCTGCTGCGATGGCCTAAATGACAGTTTCACTAATAATGAAGCCAACGGATTAGACCTTAATAAGGTGACCAAAGGTGTTTTCTCATCATCAGAAATCGATATACTTACTGCACCGCGTTCCTCCTCTCTAGACTTCCTAGATTCTGATGGTTCTCGGCTAGATGGTTGAGAGTTGTCTCTAGAAGCTAGCGAGCCACGACCCGCACCGCGACCAAGTGCACTACGAGATAATATACTCCTATCCATTTGTTGTCCACCGCCAATCGCACCACCTGCAAATGGAGGTCGGCGTGCACCAAGTGACTGAGGCTGGTCGACCTGAAACTACATGATATCTACAACTTGACTGCAATTGGAGACAATATTAATGTAAACAGTACAAGTTAGAAAAGATTGTCATATGCACTTCTGAAGATCAGAACGATCTTAACCGTATATTCACTTGCCACTCAATGATTCGAGCTTCCATATTTAGTTATCGCTAACTTGTTTACAGAACTGCGCGGCAAAGTCTTATAATATCCATCACTTTCAAATAAGTGAGATCATTTATACAGACTGCTATGAAGACTTTTCTGAAACTGTAAAATATGGCAAACAGGAAACAGGAACTAACCTCCATATCTAACACATAACCGAAACTGAAACAGCCATAAGACTACACGATACACACTTAGAAAACAGAAAACAATTAACAAATTAGCAACATACACTATTCAGAGTTTGATTTTTCCTACTAGCAGTATTAGCAACAAGGTTAGCAGCTCCAGCAGCTCGTGCCTTCTGATCGCGACCTGGTTCACCAACTCTCGGTCCATATTGACGACCATCCTGTGACTGCCTTGCAATCAATACAGGTCTCTGGTTTCGCTTGTCCAGCGAAGTGCGACCCTCGTACCGCTTCTTATTAGCATACTGCAAAAGAACCCTTCAAAAAAAATCCACCACGAAACAAAAAAAACAAAGATAAACTTCAGAGAATGTACTTTTAGGCAATAAACTCTGAAGAACATACTTGCTCACGCTGTAACCTATTTGCCATTTCTTCCCTTCGAGCTTCGTCATGTACTTCTTCTAGAGTTCTTGGTCCACTCTGTGACGTTCGTGGTACCCACTTATTCTGGAAGCAGAAACAAAATATTTTTCGTATAAAAATGGTTTAAATGAAATTAGTACAATCGGCATATCCATATCTGCTGAATGAACATGTCGAAAAATTACTAAACATTAATAGTTTCAACAAGCAAATATGAAACATTTGCAAAAAGTATATCCTTGTTCTGAAGTACAAAAACAAGTGAAACTAAAAGTGGTAATCCTTTATCAGGATATTGTTAACAAGAAACAAAAGAGTCCAAACAATTTTTGTTTTATCTCTGTGTAAAGAAATATCTTAGAAACAAACATTTCTTAGTTCGATCAGATTGAGAATCAGAAATCGGACACGATTTGATACTTTTGTTGAAACTTCTTTAAGATGCTCGAAATAAAGATTCGTATTGAATTCTTCGTGTTTTTGAGCTTCCTGAGGATGATCCTGATGTGCACTTTGTGCATGAGGATCTGATGAACCCGACTGATAGCTTGCTTGTTGCTGCTGTTGACACTGACGATCAGCCAACTTGCCGACCGATTCGAGCATTTTGACTGCACATTCTATACTTTCTTCATCACCATCCTATAAATAGATCAATATCCATTCAATTCAAGTTTAGAGTAATTTCGTAATTTGAATTTTTTTAAATTATACTTAAAATACATTAAAAGTTTCATAATCAAGTAGTAAGTGCGAAGAACAAGAGGCAATAGTGATCGGATTATGGAAAGATTTAACCATGAAAAAATTTTCAACTCGAATCAGTTTCGAGTATATTTTTAAAAACTAACCGGTGATTCACTGTGATTTTTGAGCAAATGCACTATGCACCAATTCAAAATCCGTGGTACTATCAATTCATGTCTAAATAGTTGTCCAATAAATCCTATATTGCCTAACATTCGCCGTCGTTCACGTGCTTCCATTTCCATCAATTCTATTTTTAATTCGCGTTTCTTTTTCTCCTACAAGAAATAAATCCAATTCCAAATAAGAACGTCATAGATTTTTTCTCACCTACAAAACTCATAAAATTCTACTCAACTTCAATTGCTGTTTGCGCGATCAATGCTCCATTATTAAAAGTAATTTTAAAAAATTTCTAAAAAATCCCAGCACCAGATGAAAACTAATGACACTTCATCATGTAACGTTAGTGAATTTCCCTGTCGGTTGTACTCTGTGCCTTCGACAGATAGTAACTCATATAAACTTTTTCCTTTTTTCTTATAAACGATAGTAATATAAATAAAAGATCTAGCTAATACTGTCGATCGTACTAAGCCGTTTTTTAATTCGATTAATGTTATTAATGTTTACCGTTTCCCGCCCACGTATAGCGCTTCCACCAATTCTATCAATCTTTATTCTATGATATTTTTTCTCTCATTATTATCAATCGTTATCAAATTTACTAACAGGCAAATGTAAATTACTTACTTCAGTTTCTTTTTCCATTTCCGTTTTTTTATTGTTGATTTCAGACATCCGTTTCTCTTCGAAAGTATTCTGGCATCGAGTCAATAACGCACTTCGAAATTTTGATTTATCCTTCGATTCCTTCGATTCTTTCACCACTTGCATTTTACAGAGGTCACTGAAACACATTCCGTTTTTTCACTAATGTTTAGTTCCAGTAAACTTTCAAAAGTTCATGTTATTTATAGTGAACTTAGAAAAGTATAAAAATCTGTTTCTTTACTTCCGCCCGTATATCTACAGTTGATTCTACTTCGCATTTATGTTTTTCACTACTTCAATTTGAATGCAGAAAAGTCGAAGATAGATATACAGTTGCAAGCACTCTTAATACTTCCTATCTTCTCAGTATTGTCACTGATTCAGAAAAACAATAATATCCTTCAAATGAAAAAATCATCGCACTCACCTATACAGTGCACAGAAATTCGGTTCTTCAACGGCCTTATCGAAAATAATATTGATCACTTCTCCCATTTGTTCCTTGTTTTTATAAACTTCAAAACGCAAAAAATCCTGCGCCAGTTCGTCAAATGTTGATGGCGTTAACTTATTTAATAAACTGCGCACATTCTTATACAACTTCTGCAAAATACTTGCCTAAGCAAAACTATACGTATTGAGTCAGCATAAGCTGCGCAAACTTTATAAACTATGTGCAATTTCATCAAATGATAGCCGACATTACCTGAATAAAATATATTCCTCGCAATTTTTCTAGATTAACAAGAGGATTTTCTTGATTTTTACCTGATTAGCATCGATATTTCTTTCTGGCTTCCATGCATTTTCAGCTTTATGCAACTTTACCGGTTCACGATTAGGCCGATCAATTGATGGCCGACTTACTGCTGACTAAAATCAATACATACATAAATGTACAACTATCGAAGCACAACGCTATAAATTATATACGAACCATAAAACAAAATTGGAAAACGAAATTAATTACGAACCCTCTTCCGATCGCGCTCACGCTGGTTTGAGTGGGCCCGATCACTGAGTCTTCCATGGTACTAAAATTTACAAATTAACTCAGTACGCTATCAGGCATTTTTATGGTATACAAGAATCTCTCTAAGATTTTTACCAGGACCTCAGTTTTTCTGCTTTCTGAAATTTCCAGATTTTCGTTTGTCTTTCTGCTAGAGTGAAAAGTTTCCGGAGATATACACTTGCACCAACAAGAGGAGTACCAGTTCCACTTTAATTTTTTAAAACTAATAATATTCGATTAAAGAGAAAAACTATCAAAGAACAAACCGCTTTTGGTTTTGATTGGCTTTTATCCACCCAACCCGGTAAAAACCGAGCACTGGCACCAGCTGCACTATCGAAACGACGCTAAAGAAGTAAACTGGGATGGAATAATGAAATTATATCTAATATCTAGAAAATCCATTCAACTAGCACAAAACATCGCCCTGCCATATGTATAACGCTTAGCGAGATGATGCAATGTTGCCTACGAAAAAAATTTTCAAAATATCAAACTCTACGATGTATTCAACTGATTATATTTGAATTATGTGATAATGATTTCTAATAAATGAGTGAATGCTGACCTGACGGTCACCGATGGTGCCATTAGCGGGCGCCGAAGCAATGTCAATACCAAGGTCTTTCAAATCGGACATTTTTACCGGCAATACGGATTCCAGTAAGAAATCTTTCACTATATCACGTATCAGAAACAAATAATCGTGACCATATATGCGCTCATCCAATTGAACATTGTTCTGAAAAAGTTTAAGTGCCAATCGCCCCAACCTCAGACCGATTAAATTCTGCTTTATCTCATCGTCTTCAACAAGGAAATGACCTGAACTTTGTTAACTTTGTTTTTCAACATAATGGATAGACTAACTTCGTTCTGTAACATCTCCTTCTGTTTAGCAAGGTATTCCTGTTTTTTCCTCTCTTGCACAGCCTCAGGGCTCTCCTCTACTTCAGGAATTTTCTCATCTTTTTCGATTTCTTCCTCATGTACTACTTCAGCAACAGAATGACCTCTAAAAAAGAAACATGACCGTTAAAATGGTTAATTTCCAAATGCTATACTTTGCATATCGAAGTAAAACAATTTTTCAAATTTAATTTCAAATAAATACTTGCGTTTTTTCTTGCAAGCCGTCTCGCTGACAATTCAAAAGAGAAGAAAAAGGCTTATGTTCAACATGTAACATTTAAAAATAAAATAACATTGACTTACTGCGATGAAAGCGGGAGAACATTATCATCGTATTCTCGTTGCAATGGCTGTTTTTGGCTTCCTTTTTCATCTTCGTCGCCTTCACCATCATCCTCTTGACAGTGTTCTTCATTCGCCAGTTCACTTGCTATTATTTTAGCATCTTCCACATCCCGCTCCGCACTACCTTCTGCAACGACCGGTATTATCATTTCGATAACTTCTTGAAATTCCTTTTCCTGCCTGCTATCTTGTTCTATATGATCACCTAATTCTGAAATCACATAATTATATTATGAAAATAATCGAGTTTTATTTAACTTACACAGCAGCAGAAACTTTTTCAAATCAATTAGTTCTCTTTTTCAAAATCTCCTGCAAATATCTAATTCCGCATTTTTACTCTCTTCTCCGTTATTGAAACAGACCTTGCGGTTCAGCGGATACAGTCAAATCGTTCCCTACCACTGACTTCTGAGCTTCCACGACCATAACTTTTGTTTGTTCTATTGTAAGCTCGGGTGGAGCACTCCTTTCCAGCTTAAACATGTTAATGTAAAAATGCTAGAAAACTTCAAATTGGATAATTGAAAATGACCATTTTAAAAATTAAAAATAAAAAAGAAAAATATGATGGTTAATTTCGACTCACTACCTAAAACTTAGTTAATTTCTGCTCACTATCTAAAATCTATTTTCTCTGAAAATCAGTACCTCCTTAGATGGTGAAACTATAGACGATACCGGTGGAGCTGATGTCGACGGTCGTAGTGCTACATCAGTGATAGTATCGTTTTCGACTGTTTGCGCTGGAATAGATGAGGCACTAATCGTGGGTAGTTGAGTAGGTTCTAATGCTGTCACGCCTGTGACAGCATTAGAACTACCTAACACTGACTGTGCAACTTGCATTGTGAATTTCTGAGATGCATTTGAAGGCAACGATGATGACTGCTTACGTTTCACGTCTTGCCCCGACGGTGGACCTCTCTTCACACCTATAAAAAAATATTCAAAAAAGAAAATAAAATGAAAAAGTTCTTCATAATTTTAATAGGAGCATTTATCAATGTATAGAAAGAAACACAGAATGCTATGAAGCACTTCCACGTCTCCTCTTACTCTCTTCTCTTTCCATGAAAGACAGTGGTAACCTAATTTTGTTCAAAAAATCCTTTTTCTCACAATCTTTACACAAAACGGCTATAACATGACAAACGAAAATTCAAGAAAAATTTAATTCGAAATAATGACTTTTGAAAAAACAATATAAACTCCATATCGACGCATCTTTATCTAATCACTTTGGACATACTGTAGTAAATGAAAACTTAAATTTACGTTACGGGAATGTAAGGAACCACGATCAGAAACAGAATGATTAAATAAAGATTCTTAAATCTGGTATTCCTTTTCAGGAAGCACTTAAACATGTTCCACCTTCTTCCCCTTCCCCAAAAAGTACCATCTCTTCAAATTATTTCTGGAAGGAAAATGATCATAGATATCTCCCGTATCAACAAAAACCTCTGAGGCTGTATTATCCAATAGTGAATCGTGATTATATTATCGTTTTCAATTGCCTTATCCCAGTAATATTATTTGCACAAAGATATTACATATTACTCACCCATTCTATGTTGCTTCCAAATATTAATATCATCAATCCGTTTTTTCTTCTGTCCAAATTTTTCATCCATCCTATCCTTTCTAGCTTTTAACCATGTCACATAGACCAATCTACTAGGATTAAAAACAAGAATTTACAAAAGTGAATGAAAAAACAGTTTGCTATTGCTCCTATTTCAGTTTTTTGTATTATCACTTCAGTAGTCACTACTTTTTTATCAATAGTTTCATCTGTCTTATATAAACATTTAAAGAATTTAATTCTGAATTTTCATTATTACAAAACAATCATTCATTCTTCTTCTTAATCAATTCAATAGCAAAAATATCACATTCCTCTATTTTCCTCACTAAAGCAAAATGGTTGCATCCTTTAGTGACATCGATAAAAAACACACCCACTGATGTGTTAAAGATGAAATGCTTTAGTTACAGCCGCAATAACAAACCAATACTTCCCGAACCACTGACAGTCTAAATTTCATTTCTATTTAACGTTCGCCCTCACTCTTTTCCCATTCTCAACCCAACTCTTCTCGTCCTCACATTTCTCAAGTTTACCCATTTGTAAATAGCAAGAATGTATTACACTACTGCTCCCACTCTTTTTGCTCTCCATGTAATTCTCCTACTGGCATAAATGCCGCGGTTACCAAAACTATTCCACAACCCCAAAAACATGATATACATTCAAAAAAATATATACTTACTATACATTCCACATATTTCGTCCCAACCTGTTTTGTGTTGAAAAAGAATAAATAACGTTATTTAATTGATCAACTGAAAGTTATGATTTATATAGCACTGTCCTCTATAAACCATACTTCTTACTAGTATACTGCACTTAATCATTTCAAATATCGTTTGAATAATTGTTGTACATGCAAAAATTCAAACGCTCGTTACCAATCAAATTTTTCGTTTATATGTCCAATTCTGTTTAGTTGTTAAATTTATCAAAATTAAATGAAGTAAAAGTAAGCTAAAAAAAATAACGGAAAAAGGTCAAACAAACAATATATGAATAATAAGCCATTAATATTCTCTAAACAAAATACCAATTAACCGAGTTAAAATGGTCCAAGTTCTAGCTATAATATATTCCTGTGACATTTAAACCATTTTTCTATCACTAATATTCTAAAAAAGTTATTTTTGTAATTAAATTAGTCACATGGAGAGAAGAGATTTTCCTACTTTTGAAGGGAAAGATTAAAAATTAATAGATCATTCTAGCCTTTGTCCTACTCCTTCGATAATTTTTAAGATAAACTGCAAACATACTTTCACAAAAATGAACTATGAGTCATTTACTTTCAAATATTGAGAACATCGGAACTATTAATACATTGGACGCAATGCGCTTTACTGCGCCATACAGAAGCAATTGCATAATAATTACATTAATTCTTATCAAAACTACATTAGCTAATCAGCCACTTCTATCTATTTAATATGGCTAGACTGATGAAAGCGATAATTATGAACAAAAAACTTTTTACTCTAGGAAACTTATCTAAAATACAGAAGACCGCCCAAACTTAAGTGCTTATTTCCTTTTCATTTATTTTATCGTTGTTTCTTTCGTCATTTATCTCATTACAGATGAATTGCGCGTGTGTATTAGAGTTAGTTAGTTCAATCATAATATTTTCTTCCATTTTTTTTTCATTACACATTTTCTCCTAAAATTTATCAAGACCTATAAATACGTCAAAATTTAAGCTAAATGTAATGAATGTATAATGATACTGCGATGTATCACATTAATATATTCCAATTATTTTGCAAACAGTGTTTAACAACATAGAAGAAAAAAAAAAAAAAACAGAAAAAATAAAATAAACAGAAATTTTAGAAAATAATTGTTTCAGTCTCAAAAAAAAGAGAAATTACCACCTCCATATTTTTTTTTACAAAACCACTGAATGATTTTGTTTCCCATCAAAAGTTAATCATAGCAAAATTTCGATAACTTTTCTCTCTTCCTATACAGAAATAAAACAATACTAATGTAGCTCGTGAATTTGTGTTCCGGATGTCATATGGGCGTTATGTTTCAATAACTCTCTCATGTGAACGCTTTGCTATCCAAAAAAAAAAAAAAAAAAAAAAAAATATTGTAACAAACAGCTAATTTTAAAGTGATTTGCAAACTGTCAGCAGTCACGAAATGCAAATTGCCAGAATTTATTAAAGATAGTTCAGTATGATATATTAACAACAGTATGTGAATCTAAATCATCAGCGTTAATCCGAACTCTATTTCCTTCCGATCTATGCTAGCTGAAAAGTTTCTTTTATCTTCAAAAAGTATAGATTAATGCACGGAAAAATGTCAGTTGATCAATTATCAACTTTAAACGGTAAGGAAAAGAAAAACGAATTTCGGTATAAGTTTGCAATAAAAGTTTGTATGTATGCTGAAAAATGGAGCATATATTTTCGCAAATATATGCTAAAGTCCACTTTTGTAAGCTATTATAATCATTAATAGAAATGAATTCATTTACTGATTCGATAAAAATAAAAAAAAAAAAGTACAACAAAAGTCCCTGGCATATGACGATGAAAAAAATTATGATTTATAACTAAAATTTGAATCTACTGACATATTTTGCCTGAATAATGAATGCCTGCAGTTTGCATTTAAAATCAAAGGATTACTTATCCCCTGAATAAATTTACTGCAATTTACCTCATCAGACTTTCATTCATAGTACCAAATAAATGCCTTTTTTTGATAGACTTGTCAGTAATACAAACTATTCTCCGCTTTCACCACTAATTTTTGCCAGTGATTTTTCAGTTTATAAAAAACTTCGGAGTTGACGTCTCTTAAAATTAAAACGACGTAAAATCGTCTCACATATATGCAGATAGCATTTAAAAAATATTATAAAAGAGCAAAAGCTGTTATATACCGTCATCAAAGGAATGGGAAATGAACCGCTAAGTAGTCCATAAATGCAGCTGAAGTAAGGTCTCTACGTAAGAAGTTTAGGTAAATAAAATGGCAGTTGCAAAAACTTACTAGTTTCAGCATTTTCCATATTCTGTTGCATCATTTGTTGTTGTTCCTTTTCTGATCTAATTATATGATCTTTATTCGTCACTTCATTCGTCGCCGGATCGACAATTGACAAGATTTTCTTAATTTTTGTCAGTTGCTGCGGTGGTTGTTGTGGTACACTGCTCGTTATTCCAGCTGTAGTTGTCGTTGCAGGTTGTGCAGTAGGTGGTGGTGCAGCTACAGTAGCTGGTATTAGGAACGGACTTTGATTGTAACCTACATTCATGCGTGCTGCTGCCGGATTAATGTATTCTCCTGGTTGAGCAGGCGAAAAATATGAATAAAGCGGAAATCTGAAACTTGCAGTGGATTTTTTTGATAACAAACAATTAAAATTTTTCATGATTTACTTCAAACGTTTATTTTTTTTCTATGCTTATTTTCGAGGAGTTTATTTAGTCACAGCATTAAAGTTCTGCATTGTTTAAAAACATCTTTTTATACAATCAAAATTAAATGATGAACTAACGATGAGTAATAGAATGGCGGACTGCTGGATATAAAACCATGCGCACTATAAATGGTATTTGAATTGTAGCTAGGTGGTGCTGTCGGGTAAGTTAACTGAAAAGTTAACAGACAAAATTAGTGCAATGTCAATACAATTTTGTTGCGTTTTCCGAAAAACTTCAAATTGCTTTAAAGAAAATAGGAACTGCGGAGCACAGAGAGAAACATATTTCCGACTTACTGCAAAACCGGAAGTATTGAGTGAGCACCAATATTATTAATCGAACAGTCTGTATGATATTGAAAAGACTAACTTGATCTAATTTCAAATTAAAAAAAAAATTTTGGAAGTAAAAGTAAACCTGTGAAGCTGAATAATTTTGCTGTGTCTGAACTTG
This sequence comes from Mansonella perstans, assembly GCA_037074765.1. Lineage (NCBI taxonomy): Eukaryota > Metazoa > Nematoda > Chromadorea > Rhabditida > Onchocercidae > Mansonella > Mansonella perstans. The sequence continues at coordinate 55,832 of JBAMDO010000208.1, forward strand.
TTGCGTTGGATATCTAGCAGTATGTATTGTTATTTGATGATTACCTTGCTGCGGACGTGCACCTTCTACATGCGCTTCGCCCGCTGCAAATTGCATAGTTGGATTCCTATAACACAATATAAAAATAAAAGTTAGAATTGATTACAACGAATAAGCACTTTTGAGACGAATGAATGACTTGCTCTGCAGTTACTATTTGAATAAAGATAAAAAACGGAAAAAATTCGTGATATAACTTTCATTTTGAAGATGATCTAACCTTACTTCATTCATTATTCCCAGAACCTTAATAAACTCACTGAATATTCCTTGGTGTCATCCGTGCAACTGTAGGATATTGGCCTGTAGTATGCTGAGGATGTGCGCTCTCCACACTTGGCATTGCGAATGGAATTGGGTGCTGCTGGGGCGGTTGCCCAGCATTTCCGTTAACTAAGGGTTGTGGCGGCTGTCCCGGTGGTATTACTCCAGCGGGCATTTGAGAACTTACAATATGTTGGCCACCATAATCTGAAAACTCTATCGTTAAATCTATCCAAGACACAAGCTTACTCACAAATTTTTTGTACGAAAATCGAAAAGTGTGACTGAAATCAAATGATGAAAATTTCTTGATGCAAGATCTCCTTCTTAGTTGGATTTGAACTCTGAAATTTGGAAAATTGTAAAAATTACGTTGACATTTAGTTATTACGCCTGTGTACTGTATAAGGTTCAACATTGCACCCTTCTCATTTCTTGAATCAAAACTTGATATTACCTGTTGAAATACGATAACTGTATACAAGGGTGGCATAGAGAGAATAAAATATTACCATTTACTGCTCCGTGCAATGTACAAAAATTACTCTGTCATCTTCGATAAGCCTAATTCTATTCCTACGCTATCTTTTCGGCAGGCCTAATTGCAAATCATTACACTTATTTCTCTAATAAACCTGCGCAAACAGTAAACAGCAAAGCAGAACTATTCCAGTATAACATGAAGAATAAAAACAAGATTATTTCATCCAAAGAAATGAATCATTCTATGAGAGGTGCGGTATTTTTGACAGCTATTATTATTACAAAAAACACTTTTTACAACAGGTCATCTGAGAAAAACAACCTAACATCATTCTCGCTTGAATATCAATTTTTTGCTTGGTGTTGCAAGTTGCAATTCCATCTATTCGTTCTTTTTTTTTTTTCATTTTCCCACTCTCCTTCATCCTTTTGATTTTTCATCTTTCTTCATCAAATGAGCAATTAACAATATGCTTAAAATTCCGTTTAAAAATTTCCAACCTTTATTAATTTCCAGTTAAACTAAAAAGATGCATATTAACTGAAATTACCTGGAACAGATCCATTTCTTCTCGGTTTCCCTCGCGGGTTACCACTGGACATATTATGTTTGAAATTCCTGAAAATTCAATTTTTTATTATCATTACTGATATCATCATATTGTTTAGAAATGATATTACAAGCTAATCTAATGATAGGATATTTAGATTAACCTAAATAAGACGACATTTTTAAAATCACACAAAGTTACAAAGATAAAACTGATATAATAGAATTTTTTAATTACAAAAAAAAAATATATCGATTAGAAATTAATGTTATCATCGAATAGATGAATAATTTAACAACAAACATATTAGTCTAAAATGAACGAAACTTTAATCAAATCATAAAGATGAAGCAATTATTAATGTATGATACTGATAGTTGCAGGTTAGATTGTTAACCTAATTAAAAGTACCAAATGGACCCAAAGATTTGACTCGACGATCAATATTCCTGTTTCTGTATTCTCTAATTTTCCTTCTTTAATTAAAACATACATCTTTTTTTGGAGTTATTTGCCTCATTTTACATTTAGCTAATTACTACATCGATCAATTTTTTACCAATTAAAACTTTAGAAAAAATATTTTATTTACGAAAAAAAAGATATCTAATTTATGCGATATATGTATAATGTATTTATGTGTTATGTAAATACTTCAAAAAATCAGCGAAAGAACATTATCAATGTGAGTATTCAATTAGAAACTCAAAAAATACAAAACATATCCATCATTTCCGATTCCGGAATGAATTACTAGTTTTATTCATTTCTATTTCTAAAATAATAATCAAAAACTAATTGATTATTTTAGAAATATTTCTTGATAAGTGTACAAGCAGTATAAGAGAATGAAGCAAAAATTTTCTTCAATAATCTTTCAACACATAAAATTTTTACAAAAATTACGCTTATCCTAATTAAAATGGCATCATTTTGATTAGAGGAATGATAACCAATAAAAAAATACAATGCATACTAAAATCTATAATAATAACTCATACATGAACCTGTCTATTGTTTTGCTTATGGATTTTTTAACAAACCTTAATTGATAATTTATCAAAATTAGATAAACATCTGCATCACTATTACTTTCCTCTTCACCTTTAGCTCGTTATAGATAATTTCCCGATCATACTTATCCTATATCACTACCATAGGCTCTAAAAAGAAATCTCAATACTGTATCGTACCGTACCATACCGTACCAGAAATCCTCCTTTGCCTTCTATTTCACCTTACTAAAGTAGACAAAATACCATAACCCAGATAGGTGTAGGCTTCTCATTCGTGAGTAGAGCGCTGTGTGACACACAATATCACAGAATTCATACTCAGACTTAGTGACACAATGAAAACCACCTATCTCATCATGCATTTAAATTAAAATATTTGGAAAATTTGAAATGTTAATGTATAAATCATTATCTTTCCCCTCCTTTTTTTTTTTTTATTCGTAGGAAATAAACATTAAAACAAAGAATCATAATTAATTAATTAGGAGAGAAAGAGAGAGAGGGAGAGAGTAAAAGAGAAAGAGATGAAAGGATTTGCTTATCAGCGCTGATCGTTTGATATGTTAGTTATCAAAAAAAAAAATCCAAAATATAAATGAATTAATTACAATTAAGATAATTACCAAAATATAAAATAGCTCGTATTGATTGGAAATGAAAAATATTTCGAATTAAGTGAAAAAAAAGAAATAAAATGGAAAAAAATTACGAATAGAATAGCTAAGAAAGAGAGATAAATGTTTAATGTTATTGTTACGTCATTTTAATTTATTATCACTAGTAACTGTTGAAATTTAATCCTAAAATTTGCTTATCTTCAAGTATGATGATTGACGTAAACTTGCAGTTTTTTTTTTTTTTTTCTTTATAATTTATAACAAACTTTCTCTCTTTCTCTTTCTCTCGAACAGACATTCAAACTTTTAATATTAAATTTCAACAGTTAATAGTGACAATAAAATTTCCTTCCTAAAATGTTAAAATTCTTCCATTTTTATCAGCAAAGGTTAATACGTAAAACTGAAAAAAGAAATTAGCTAAAAAATTAACAGCTCATTTGACAAGAGATAGGTATTTCGAACCATCACAGTTCAGAGACAAATTCATCTATTGCTCAGTATCGTATATCTTTATAATAGATAGCAGTAATATTAATCCGATATTATAATTTTATGATGAATAGCTACCGGCAAAGTTCCGGAATGCTACGGCGAAAAAAAGTTGTGCTAATTAGATATGGTACTATTGTACTAATTAAACAGATTGTATTAATTATATGAGAAAAATTGAAAATTCCACTTAACGGAAAGTAAAATTTTCATTCGTAGAAGTATTATTTTAACAGAAGCGGTAAGTATGCTTTTTTTTTCAAATTGATGATTTTTTAAATCATTTTTTAGCACAAATTAAAATTTGTGAAATTTTTCGAAATTTTGAAAGAAAACTTTTTCTCTCATTCAACTCGCCCTCAGATTGTTAGAGTTTTTACAGAAAAAAAAAATTGATAATAATGAGATTTGAATAGTAAATTTTAATTAAAACAAATTGAATTTTTAAAGCTCAGCTCATTTTGCACTTCCAATTAGATTTTCATTTTTTTCAAAAATGTGAAATTTTTTAAACAAATTGTAAAAATTTAACAAGCTTGCATTTGTTATAAATTTGGCTATTTTCTGTGACAACTTAAAAGGAAGTGAATACTTATCACCCAAACATTCAAATATTAACTCTATAAAAGTGCGTAAATTTTGAAAATGAAGAAAAAAAAGAACTGAGAAAGAAAGAAAGAAAGAAAAAACCTGCGAAATATCGGCATATGAGTTAGGTTAGAAATTTCGGTCCTCTTTAATAATATGTCTTTTCTCTTTGGAAGAAGACTGGAAAAAATCTGTGTCGTTGTGGAAGGTCCAGTAGCAGCCACAAATTTGATAGAAATGAATTGTAGCGAGAGAAAAGAATTAGTTATGCATTAATCAAAAAATTTTTCGAATAAGCATTCAGAAATTTGCATAATTTGAAGTATGCCAGAATTTAATGCTTTTTCTAATTTTTTTTTTTCAGAAGTATATTATCGATGACAAAGGAGTTAAGACTATTAGTCTATTAAGACTATTATATTCAACTTGGCTATTAAATTGAAAAAGTACTGAAGCGAGATGAATTAAGACTATAATATTCAACTTGGCTACTAAATTGAAAAAGTACTGATAACAAATGAATAAGACTTATAATTAGTCTATTAATTAAGACTATAATATTCAACTTGGCTCCTAAATTGAACAAGTGAGAGAATGAATACGAAGAATAGTGACTTTTCTAAATTCAATAGTTATTAACAAAACAAATCTTTTTATCTTTTCTGAGATAACACGGAGTGAGATAGTGGAGTGATCAGTTAAAAAAATGATTTGAAACAGCTAGTTGTGATAAAACTTGTGATCGTATTACTGTTTATTATTTTAGCAATAGTAAAAGATATTTCTTAACAATAACTGTTAATATGTTTTTTTTTCTGGGAAAAATTAATCACTACGTGTAATTCATCAGCGATTATTAAATGATACTAATTCTTAAGCTGTGATTTTATTATTAAATGAAAAATAATGTCGTAGTGAAATTATTTCTTTTTTTACTTTTCATCTTTTCGGTGAGAAAATCCGCCTTTTGAAATTCATCACTTGTCAACCATTTCAAACAACAAAATAATTCATATATTAAAAAAGTATTGGAAAAGGTTCACTGAAAGGAAAAAAAAATTAAACTTACATATGTCGCTGCAACATCATTATGATCGGATGAATTGGAAGGTTTGCACTGTTATTTCGGCCGATCGGACAAGTTGGAAGATATCCATGATTTTCTGTGTTGATCGGACGAATGGGAAAGTTTGGATAACTTTCTCTGTCAACCAAATGAGTTAGAAGATTCGGCTGATTTCCTCTATTGGTCGGAAGAATTGGAAAGTTTAATTGATTTTCTCTGTCAGTCAAATGAGTTGGAAGGTTTGGTTGATTTTCTCTGCCGACTAGATGGGTTAGAAAATTTGGTTGATTTCTCTTTTCGATCAGAGGGGTTAGAAAGTTTGCTTGATTTTCTCTGTCGACTAGGTGAGTTGGAAAATTTGGTTGATTTTCTTTTTCAATCAGAGGAGTTGAAAGGTTTGGTTGATTTTCTCGGTCGATTAAATGAGTTGGAAGATTTGGTTGATTTTCCTTCTCAGTCTGAGGAGTTAGAAGGTTTGGCTGATTTCTCTTTTCGATCAGAGGAGTTAGAAAGTTTGCTTGATTTTCTCTGTCGAGTAGTTGGGTTAGAAAATTTAGTTGATTTCTTTTTTCAATTAGAGGAGTCAAAAGGTTTGGTTGATTTTCTCTGTCGATTGGGTGGGTCGGAAGATTTGGTTGATTTCTCTTTTCGATCAGAGGGGTTAGAAAGTTTGCTTGGTTTTCTCTGTCGAGTAGTTGGGTTAGAAAATTTAGTCGATTTCTTTTTTCAATTAGAGGAGTCAGAAGGTTTGGTTGATTTTCTCTGTCGATTGGGTGGGTCGGAAGATTTGGTTGATTTCTCTTTTCGATCAGAGGGGTTAGAAAGTTTGCTTGGTTTTCTCTGTCGACTGGGTGGGTTAGAAAATTTGGTTGATTTCCTTTTTGAATCAAAGTAGTTAGAAGGTCTGGTTGATTTTCTCTGTCGATTGGGTGGGTCGGAAGATTTGGTTGATTTCCTTTTTGAATCAAAGTAGTCAGAAGGTTTGGTTGATTTTCTCTGTCGATTGGGTGGGTTAGAAGATTTGATTGATTTTCTTTTTGAATCAAAGTAGTTAGAAGATCTGGTTGATTTTCTCTGTCGATTGGGTGGGTTAGAAGATTTGGTTGATTTCCTTTTTGAATCAAAGTAGTTAGAAAGTTTGCTTGATTTTCTCTGTCGACTGGGTGGGTCGGAAGATTTGGTTGATTTCTCTTTTCGATCAGAGGGGTTAGAAAGTTTGCTTGATTTTCTCTGTCGACTGGGTGGGTTAGAAGATTTGGTTGATTTCCTTTTTGAATCAAAGTAGATAGAAGGTTTTGTTGATTTTCTCTGTCAACTGGGTGGGTCGGAAGATTTGACTGATTTTCTCTGTCGATGAGGTGAGCTGTGAACTTTGGTTGATCTCCTCTATTGTTCGAATGAGTTGGAAGGTTCGACTGATTCCCTGTGTCTATTGGAAGAATTGGAAAATTTAGCTGATTCCTTCTGTCGATCGGATGAATTGGAAGGTTTGACTGATTTCTCCTGTTGTTCGAACGAACTGGAAGATCGCGGTAATTTCCTCTGTTGAATGGACGAGAATTTCGGTGAATTTCCCTGTTTGTCGGACGATCGTTTTTTCTATGATTTGGAAAGTTCCTATAATTTCTTCTGTCAGTTGAACGAGTTGGAAGATTTCTGTGATTTTCTCTGTTGATGGGACGACTTGGAAAGTTTCGATGTTTTCTCCGATTTGGAGGATTTGCATGAATTTCCCTTTCAATTGAAGAAGTGGAAATGTTTAGCTGATTTTCGTTATCCATATCAAATATGGTTTTTATTCACTCGTTTAATATTCTGGAACAATTCGTACTACTATGAGTTTGTTCTGTTACAAATATTTATCTATAAAAATTTCGGTATGCCATTGTCATATATAATTTGCTAGATATCTCAATGGGGAGGGAGGAGAGGGGAGAGTAGGGAAGAGTACCTATTCACGCTACGAAGTAATAGTTAATTATGCAATGGGGATTTTGCTAAGGTCAAGCTGCTGGTCAACCATTTCAAATGTTTTTCCGTCCGTTGCGATTACTTTATCATGAAACATTGAATGGATGTTGATATAAGGATTGTTTTTATATACTACAAAATTGCATTACCTAAACATTCATATGGTAAAAATACTGTCATAAAGTATCGGAATAGTACAAAATAGTTAATCTGCCGAAAAATCCGTAATTGTATCAATTTTTTCTAAATTCATCACCTATTATTTTTTTAAGAAAAAGGACTTTTTTTTCTGCTATTTCATTTTTAATTAATAAGTAACTGGATTGATGCATTCGATAAAATATGAGATCAAAATGATACGTTATCAATTAATGATGTAGTGATAAGGAATGGAAACTGAACAATACCGATCACTATCTTTCACATATATTCGGATAAAAATTTTTAATAATGATTTGATTAAATTTCAGGATTGTTCTTATTCAAATTAAAATGGATATTATCCGGAAAACAATGCAAAGTTTTAACTGTACCACCAATAATAACAACTTATTATGTAACCACTCAGCAATAGGAAAGTGAAAAATGATGCAATGAAAAGCTCAGCAAGTGAGTTTCTATAGTTGTATATACCTAAAATAGTAGTAAAGAAAGAGAGATGGTCAGAGATGATCATTGACCTCACCACTATGTTTTATTCTGAACAACAACAACAACCTCAGACGAAGCAGCTCTGAGGTCAACAGATCGTTGCATCCTACTTCTCTACATTGATTGTTTAAATTACTTATTGGGCAGATCATACCGGTTCATTTGAAAATATAATGACAATGGTCATCTTAGCCATTAACAAAATGGTCCCTCTAACTGTGAACCATAGATTTATGAGAATTAAACATATTGCTCATAGAGATAGCAGCGCGATATGTAAAAAAAACAAGTTTGAATTTTTTTAACTCATACGTTTAAAAGTTTTTTAATTAAAGTCTATTTTTAAATTGACAATTAATTATTTTTAAATCTTATGATCCCTGTTACAAATAAAAGAACCAAAGTGATCCAGCTATAGACAATAACAATCAGAATTGACATATTCTGATTGTTAAAAAAAGACCAGAACCAATCGACCATCACCATTACTTCTCGATATTATCCGTTTTTTCTCCTCGCTATGCCTAACTCATTCCGCAAAACATCTTTCTATTACTTCTCGATATTATCCGTTTTTTCTCCTCGCTATGCCTAACTCATTCCGCAAAACATCTTTCCATTACTTCTCGATATTATCCGTTTTTTCTTCTCGCTATGCCTAACTCATTCCGCAAAACATCTTTCAAGGTTCTCCATGAGTTATCAACCATAATGTTTATTTTTTGAATAATTGTACAATCGCTAGTCTTTTCCATTTCTTCTTTGTATTCTTTGTCTCCCTGGTCATGATGACTTCACAAATATTCCACAACAGTTATATCCATATACCAATTAGTTGTATCCTGATCACATATCCTGCATATTCTGATTAAATATCCTGCATATCCTGATCACATATCCTGCATATCCTGATCACATATCCTGCATATCCTGATCACATATCCTGCATATCCTGATCACATATCCTGCATATCCTGATCACATATCCTGCATATTCTGATCAGATATCCTGCATATCCTGACCACATATCCTACATATCCTTATCACATATCCTGCATATCCTGATCACGTATTCGCATATTGACTAGTGAGTAAATCCTGATCATTGTATTGTTTCGAGTTGTATTCTTTCGAATTTAAGGCATAAAAATCACCAAATACTATAAATTTAATGATTGAAGGCATTGTCAGTGGTAAGTGATGTTATTAATCAGATCAGAAATCAGAGATATTAGTACCGTTTAAATAGATGCTGTAATTTTTTTTTCTGTTTTTTATTTTTATTCTTTGCTTGTGATTAACTATGAATGTTTTTTTTTTTTTGGTCATTGTTAACTGATGGTCGTTGTTAACTGTATGGTCATTGTTAAGCCTATGGTCATTGTTAACTCTATTTCAAATTACTCCATATTCTTTTTTTTCTTTTAAATTTATAAATAAAACTTTCCTTGTTTGTACACGCAGAATGATATCAATAAAATCCATCTGCATTGTTCTGAACATCGTTCATTTGATATTATTATCAGTGCTTTTAATCGTTCGTCCACTTTCAAATCATCGTTAGGTGAAAGTATAAAGAGACATTGGGAAATGTTAACAGTAACAAATTTAGCAAATAACACAAAATAAACTACTAATTCATTTATGGCCAATGGCCAATAAAATTACCAGTCAAAATTTAATGAATGTCATCGATAGCTTTTTTTTCTTTCAGCTTCATTTTTTAGAAATATATTTAACATCTTTGCAAAAAATTTTCATATTTCTAAAATGAAATAAAAATGAATTGAAATGTGAATGTGTAATTTTTTTTCCGATTAATAAACATTCAATTTTAAAAAAAAAAATGCCACTGAAAATGTCACAGACTTCGAATTGAGTTGGTAAAATTTGTTTGAATGTAAATTTGTTTAGTTCAAAGTTCAATTCAAAATTATAAAATGATGAAGAATGGGAAAATTACTCATTGTAATTAATTTCATCATCTCTTTTTTTTTGTAAAATTTTTTTTGTTGGTTGATAGACAAATTGAGGAAAAACAGTAGAAAAGAAGTGAGGTGAATTATGGAAAATATAACGATGGGGTCGGATCAATCACAGAAAATGTCTGTTTCAAGGATTATGAAAAGCAAGCTGTGAATGCTTTTATCCTATTTTCTTCCCTCTCAATGCACTTGTTAACAAGTGATAAATCACTAATTAACAAGTGATAAAGTTAATCTAAACTAACAAGTGATAAAATTAATTTAAATCAATAAGTGATAAAGATTAATTTAAATGAGTCATTTGTAACAATTATCAACAACGTTAAATTGTTTGATGCTTTCAATTGCTTTATTGCCTTAAAATTTAAACAAGAAAATGTCCAAAAAGAGTATTTTTACTTCTGCAAAATTCTTTCAACTAAATTGACAAATTAAATTATAAGAAAAAAGAAAACAAAGAATTCAAAGTTATCGTTATTAAGGAAAATTTCTAAATTTAAATTCCAAGCAATAATGTAAAATAAAATTGAATGAAAGATAATTGATAATTACTTGAAATGATGATTGCTTGCTCAGTAAATGGTTTATTTTATTTAGCAGCACAGCAAAAAGCCCAGCAAAGAGTTTGGATGACACACAAATGACATCACGTGGACCACTAACTACAAGTTATGTCATCAAATCACAACGACAAACACCAAAACAGTACAGTCTTTTCAGTTTTTATACATTACTATGCTAATTATAATATATTACTGTCAATGTTGACTGTCAAAATATATTGATATGGTATGCTATTTTGAAATATATTGGTAATTTATTTATTTTATGGACATTTGTGCTTGTGCAGCCTCGTATGGCCTATAAGTTATGCTACAATGCCGCATATGCCTCCAGCAGGGTCACCCATACTAGATTGATTCCTGATTCCAGCCGAAAAATAAGACAGCGTGTGTTCACGTTCATGATGAGCCCATTAGCTTTCAAACAACCATCCTAGAAGAAGGACTGCTCTTACTTCAAACCCGGGCTGATGAAATACTAAACTATAAAGGCAATCCATCTAAATGATGCCTTCGCTGTCACCATCTAAGCTTGCTGGTCCTGGTAGATAAATCTGTGGAGTAAAGTGTGGCAATAATTCTGCATACAGCTGTATCGCACTTGAAAAATTCACTGCGCAGACTTAATGGATTCTTCAAATTCTTCAAATCTTCGTTCTCAAAATCAAGCCATGAATTTAAAATGACTATTACTATCAAAATATAGAATACAAATGTCATTATTAAATTCCAATTATTGCTCATTCGTCATCGATAACAGATAAATGATTCATTCCAATAATGCTTTAATCAACAAAAATTAACTCAGTTAGAATTAAGAACTGATCTAATTTCATTTTATTCAAATGAAATTGATTGTAAAATAGAATGCTAAAAACGAAATGAAATTATGAAAATTTTTAATCTGAATTTAATTTTATCTAATTTTTTTTTTCAAATATACTAAAACTAGTATTGAATTGTAGTGCAGTAGTTATTCATTTTACACCGATGAAACAAAGACCACAAATTGCATTAGCCGAATTACAATTATGTAATGATGCCGAGATACCACTTTTATTCAAGCTTTGCTCCGATACAACTTCTAGCATTACGGTAATATTGAACATATTAATTTATTATTATTCTTTCAATCTTGATGATCATTCCATTAAGTTTAATTTGATTAATTTCATTCATATCTGAATAATTCAGTTCTAAATTGCTTCCGTAGGCTTCACCAGCCGGAAGTGGTTGTATTCCGCCACGTGCGGAGCAGCGTTGTTATCTGACATGGAGACGATCAAAGCAGCAGCAAATTCAACAAGATATGAGAACACCACGACTAATACTTATTACAAATTTCGTTGCACAGGAAATCGATAACAACCAGACAATGGTAACTAAATTAGTAGGTAATCAATTAATCTAATCATATAATGGATAATAAATATAACAGTAATTAAAGATTTATAGCTCTTTAGCACAAATATATTGTAATATATTTTGGTGCAATAATTAAGATTTTTAAATGAAACTTTACAATTTCATTTTTATCATGATTCCTTTTTCTATATTAACTTAATGAGGCTAAATTCCCATCTCTATAATTAATTAATGAGATTAACTTTATCACTAAGATTATTTCAAGCATAATTATATTAGCTTATCTTTAGCTAATAATGATCTTTTTATTACTAACATTGAAATACTGATGTTTTCATGTACAATAACATCTCAGAACAATATTACAGCACGACTGCATTCAGAAAGCGAAAAAACAGACGAGCAAATACCTTTAATCAAATTTACATTTGAAAGAAAAGAAGTCACCCCGCCTGTTAAAACATTAAGCCCTCATTCGGATCAAACTACTGAGTAGGTGTTTTCCTCTTTATCTCTTCCCATTTCCCATAACTACAAAATGAACAGTGAATAATTGTAGAATATCAATTAAAATTATAAATTTATACAACATTTAAATTTTAACTCACAAAACTTTGTATTCAATTCCTCCTTGAAAATTATGTCAGAAAAGAGATTGAAACATATCTGTTATAATTCAAGTAAACTTATATCATCTATAATTAATGTTCATCATCTCTTCTCCGGTGATCATCAATTAATCTGCGGTGAAAATTTGATGATCTGATGAAAACATTTATCATTTATGAAAAAAAAAAAAAATTACATCTATGAAATTTTACATTGATGAAAAGTTATCATGAAGTGAAGACCAGCTTTATGTACGTTAATATTTACAACAATTTAACTCTAAATCATTCGCAAAATTCATTTCAATTTTTGAAATTTACTTAAATCTTGCAAGTTTTCTTTTTTTTTTTTAAGGCAACCAACACAAATGGATTATGCTGAGGAGGATGCATTAAAAGTTTTAAATGAATACATTCAATGGTTTCAACGACATCCATTAGAAACTATGATGATATCATTGTTCATTATTGCATTATTCGTGGCAATTTTCACTTAATTAAAATAATTCTTTTTTCTCTTACAATCCTATACTATTTTTTTTTTGAAACAATTACAATTATCTTTTCAAATTAAATTCACTAATAATAATGCTTGCTTGATTATTCAGTGAATTGAAATAACAATTCATTTGAGATTTATCAATTCAAATAAAGTAAAATTTCAATTTCAATAAATTTTAATAATCTGTTTATTCATTTATTTGCTGAATAAAAATATTTCTCAAATTATGATTTAGAATTTCAGCATCTAATTTTTCCACTATAATCTATTGGAAGAAGTTTATATTTTGCAAATTTGACCTGTTTTTTTTTTTTTTTTTTGGGACAATTAAGAATATTACCATTGAAGGGATAGCTTACTATCAATAGAGATTCGGAAAACATCGTAACGTAGTTATTTTCCTGAGAAATTACGCATCAATTCCGATTAAAGCGTAACATGCTATCATCATAATTATGATTAGACTTCGTAAGCTTTTAGAATTTTAGAGGATTTCATTCACGCTGAATGAATCATTGAGCTTACACAATTAATTTTTCAAGTGAAGCATAGCGTACGTGAAATTATCTCCATTCTTTACTCCAGAGATTCATCGATCAGAATTCTAGCAAGTTTAGATGATGATTGTAAGATTCTCAGATCGTAGATTTCAATTATAGTGTCCTTCTTCTTCTAGATTGATAGCTCTGTAGGATTACTAATCGAGCTCTGTTATCCAACTATGGAATAAATGCCATCTTTTTCCTAGCACGGTTACCTGAAGGCGCAAAATACCACACCACTATCGCCTCTATCACTATTACTATCGCTTACTTCTCGTACACAGAATCGTTGTGGAAAACTGGTGATTGTGGTATTTGACGGTTTGTCGTTGTTTCAGGAATTCCCGTTAAATTTCTCATGAATCCATGTCTATTACGGGTTGTTTTTCCGAGAGCTAGTAGTGTGTTTCTTTATAGATACAATGGTAGTTTGATGTGTTAAATATTCGACAGTAAGAGTAATTCACGTAGAATGATGTGAAAAGTCAAAGGATAAAAGCTGAAGAGAGAGAGATAGTGATAATTTGAGAGAATTTGTGTTAAAATTGCTTCAAATTATCTCTTATAAATTTTATTTTAGCAAACTTTGAATAATTTTAACTCTATTAATTAAAACTTTTTTTTTTCAGGATTAGGTTTAACAATATGCAAAATGAAATGAAAACTACAATGTCATCGAATAGTAGTGATAGTGGTAATAGCAGTAGGAACAGTAAAGTATCGTGTTTGTCGAGTGGAAGAAGTAATGTAACCATTCTGTCTGGTATATTTCCGCTTTCATCTCAGGTTACATCTCCGATTACTTCTCAGATTACAACTCAGGCTTCATCATCCTTCGACAAAGTTAGAACTGATCATTCTAAGGTATGTTTTGAAAATTTATAACATAAAGAATACTCTAATATTTTCTCTGATAGTTAAAAATAATAACAAATAAATGAAAAGTTCAAATTCTGTTGCAATTAGAAATCTACGAGAATATTTCTGAATTATGTTAATATCTAGATTTGTCGATATTGCTTATCAGATGATGATATGGAATGGCTAGCACCATGTAAATGTATCGGAACGATGAGATGGGTCCATCTGAGCTGTTTTGATCAATGGCTTTCTTATGCACCACATTCTATGAAATATAGTTGTGCTATATGCAAGTAAATTCATTTTAATTATTTAAGTCCAATTAATTTCATTCATTAAATAATAATAATGTGATTGTTGGAAAAGGAATACTATACATTACATTGTTTTTGTTATAAAGTAACAACTATTGTTATGTGAACTTAAAATTTCCAGTTTCGGTCACTATGAAAGTCGAGATTACATGGACAATCATGTTGTTAAGATAACTTAGCTAATCACTTAGTACTACGTTTTGCTTTTTTTAGTTGTTTTTTTTTTTTGTAAAATTTGTTTTCTCATTCATTATTTGAAAGATAAATATTGAAATAGTTTCAGTTACGTGTATCGGCGTCAGTGGAAGTTAAAGCCTTACAAATATTGGCATTGGCCACGGTTTCATCTTCGTCCAACTGATCTATTTGGAATATACTTCGACATAATTCTGACTTACCGCGTATGTCGCTATTTCCCACGTTGTTTTGACAATAGAGTTACGTTCTTTCTCTATATTAGCTATGTTTTGTTTTGGAAGATAGTTGTTTTCAGTAAAATGAGACTTAACTTTTATTCAAATATTGCCTATGGCATTATTACATCGATATGCTCTTCAACGGTTCTAGATGCACAATAATTTTTTATTGGTTTTTATTTGTGCATCATGAGCATTTCTGATAATTCTTTATCTCTACTGATTTGATTCATAAATTTTCATCTTTACTAGTTAATGATTCTCATTTTCGTTGATTTAATTTTATTGATCTGGTCGTTTTACCGACTTTAAAATGATTGTCACTAATTTTAAACTGTCTTTCGAACTTCGTTACTGTTAATCGAAGTTTTTCGAATGCCAATTTTACAAAAATTTTTTTTTCAAAATAAAAAAAACTGTTCCATAATAATTACGGTGTACATACTTTGTAATTAATATCTCGCATTCATCCCCTGCATAGGAAATCATCGGAAATGTTATTCCTGTTTATATGAAGAAGTTTCGGAAAACTTCAGTTAACAATGACAATATTTTCCTTTATGTTAATATTACGCAAAATGTTAGTGCCTTGCCATCATCACTTCATTCAATATTTTCCTAATGGGAAAATTACCTTTGATAAGTGATTATTAAATTTCTATAAATTGAAACTTAAGCAGTTGAGAACTTCATCTATGTCACACAATATTTCCGTATGATAACTTCTGAATAAAATTCCGGCTAGGGAAAAACGAATTGTTGGAGTCTTCGTTTATCAGTTTCCTAATTTCTTGCTCAGATTAAAAATGGATAATCTCCACTTTCAAATGGAGAAAAAAACAAAAGGGAGAACATTCTACCAGTTTTCGTAAACTCCTTTTTACTGAATTTTATTGCGAACTGAATAACTGCCACGTATCTGACATATATTATTAATTGAGAGAACAATCATATCTTGTTTTAATTTGCAGTGTCAAAAGTTGTTTACCTGTTGTACCTTTTCGTACTTCCATAGTGTACTTCCATACTTCCATACGTGTATTTTGTGTGTTTTATTTGCTCTTTCGATAAATTCCTAAATTTAATGTGGTCATTTCACCCGGGATATATGTAACAAGGTCATTTTACCATATAACATATTCTTTACATTATGCAGTGTTTAAGGCTATGAATATTTCCTTTTTTGATCCTTAAACTGCCTCTGGAATCTTACAGTCAATTTGAGCTCAAAAGGAGAAAAAGGGTTTTTCGGATATTTTATGAATTGGCTGAAATTATTTAGCTTGCAGTTGGATATCTATCTCTATTTACTTATTTGTAATTGCTCCAGTTCTCGATTAACGAATAACTGGAGTAGTTATGCACCTTAAAAATGGGAAAAATAATAACCGGGCGATAAATCAATCATTCGATGATAAATCGGATAACGAAGATCAATCCGATGATAAAGATCAGACAAACATGAAGGTAATATTTATGATTATTTCATTAGTTCATGTTATTTGTTATTTGTAAATAAGAAAAAAATATTGGATTTTGCTGATATTAAAGATAATGTTGTATTTTTATAGATTTGTAGATTTTGTTATGTGGAAGGATTCGATGAAATTGGTTGGCTTAGACCTTGTAAGTGTTCTGGCTCAATGTTATGGGTTCATAAGGATTGCTTCAGTTCCTGGTTAGGTAAAGCTGCTGGAAAGAGCAGAATACAATGTCAGATATGCAGGTAAAGATAGTTTTAAATCGGAATTTGATGGATCTTATGGTCATCAGAGTGGAGCTTTGTCTGATACTAATAGAAAAGCATGATTTCTGGATGACAGATAACCTTTCGGTTATTAGATTTCTAATGTTCATGAAACTATTTATTTGATAGAAAACTCCTGTAGTATTTCCAGTAAATGTTAGCTTATACATAACGACACTATAATTGCAGACCTTATTCTATCAAATGTAAATATTGCCTTCTGCTAAACTCCGAAGTGTACAAGTTTTCTCGCTAGAATTTATCGAATTCTTATTACAGATTCAGATATAAGAAAGTATTGCTTCTCAAGCCTTGGAAAGAATGGTGTCTCCCGAATTTGCACTTGTCATTTGTCGATATATTGGAATTGCTTTTTGATGTTTTCTTTTTATACCGAATGAAATTTGTTCATACCATAAACAGACCAAATTCAATAGTGGTTAGAATTCTTCGAACTTCTTATATTTTCCATCGATTTGGCTTTTATGTGCGAACTTTTTCAGCTGTTGCTTCTTCATTTTTTAGCGTTATCATTATTGACGCTGTCTGATTGATAATTTAATGACTTTTTTTTTATAGCAAACTTAGATAGAATTGAATAGATTCCATAAGAATGATTTAAAATCAAACAACTTAATTGAGGAAATTGATGTAGATTATCGTAAAAATACTGCAGAATAATTTGATATTATTGAACCGGCAGTTTGAAGATTAAGACAAATCACACAGGTGTTTTCATCGAGCAAAATGATGTTATCCCAGAAATTATAGGTCAACTTTAATGATATTATACTAGAAATTACAGGTTTAGTTTTCAATATAGACAAATGTAATAGAGAATGTGAAAAGATAATGTGATATAGAAGAAAGAAAAATGTTTTAGTTCATAAGAAAATAAGAAAAATACATAAAATTAATGATACATAATAGAGCTTTGAGCACACTTTGTGCTTATTTTTTCTTTTTTTTGTTTCCTGATGTTTTAAAATAACATTTTCAAATTCACTTGTTTGCTATGTGATAATTTTAACAGTCATTAATCATGCTTCTTTTTGTTGAGCCTTTAAAAATTGTCATTGTAATATAGAAAAATAAACGACATGAATGTTTATTTGGACTATTTGTTAATTATATCTGCTCGCATGATTTGAATTAACAAGGGTAAATTAAATTATTTGATGACGATATTTCGCTCTCTTATTTTTTTAATAGTCGTTCAGTTGAGAACGACATTAATTAGCTTTAACAACAATTTTACATCAGGTGAAATTGTTGTCATTTTCGGTGTTGTGATGAATTATTTTAAATAATAAAAACTATTAAACAGTATTTGTCCTAATTTTATTAATTTGCCCGTGCGTGTATTTTGTATTTATGGTTTTTATATCAATTGCTTCTATTGGTTCTTTTTATTTTTGTTTATTTCATGCCGAGTGAAAAAAAAAAAAAAAAACTATCGACTTTTATCGACTTTCTTACAATGATCAAACAGATCAATCAGGATTGTTTTGTCAAATAAGAGATTGAGTCTAGACTATTCAGAGAAATTCTCTGATCGAATCAAACAGATCAATCAGGATTGTTTTGTCAAAGAGATTAAGTCTAGATTATTCAGAGTAATTGTCTCTGATCAAAAATGAAAAATTCATTAAATTCAGCATATAATCAATAAAATATTCCCTCTCTCCCTCTCATCTCTTTATTCATTTTTCCCCCAGCTTTTAATAAAATCAGTAATAACGCAATATAATATGAAGCTCGTCATTAAGCTAATTTACTTGTTACTGCATTTATACATGATTTCATTACTTAAATAATTATTGTTCATCAGTAATTCTTTTGTCAGCTAGTAGAGATTGCTAAAAACAAAAATGATTATATATTAAGCGATCAGTGTAGAATGTTTCGTTCCTCACAATGTATCAATTTCTAATTAATCATCCCAATAACAATGTGAAATTATTCCCGCAGCGATTTGATTTTGGCAGAATTTCCCCTTGATTATATCATTGAAGAGCAATGATAAGTAATAAGTGAGATTAAGATTTCTTTTAGATAAATCATTTGACAGGTGGTTGGAAATAATTGTGAAAGTTTTGTAATGTAACCAGATAAAGTTTTAAAAAAAATCTAGAATTAAGATAATGCTGCAATCCCAAATAACTGTCAGCAATAGCTATAACAACTGATTAGAGTATTTATTTTCAGTTCACATGTATGATCATTTGAAGGATCGATTATCGAAACAGTTAATATCATTAGCACTATGGATAATTGATGATCCTGGTTCATTTCTTACAATTATATTGCTTTGTATCATCCCATTTCTACTACTTACGATTTTTCTTTCCTGGAAACTTCGTAAAGCAATCAAAGTAAGATTTATTTCATATTTTAATTGCCTAGATGAAAGAAGTATTATCGAAGAAAGGGTGCTGTCCACAAAATCAGAAAGAAGGTAAAAGTTCGAAAATGTTAAATCTTGTTTTTTTTTTTTTTTTTTTTTTTTTTTGATCATGGATTAAGCTATCCTAAAATCCTGAATTTTTAGCAGATCTGTGAAGAAGTAACTGTAAAGAAAAAAAAGAAATCCTGTTGTTGAGAGAAGATATTTTGTTTCCATTTATCATTGAAAAAATTTTAGAAAGAAAAAAAACATGAAAGATTGTCGAAAAGCAATTTACGACGTAAGAAGAAAGAATGAATAAATTATATATTTTTACCTTTTTCTTATGTATATTCTATGAACAAGAAAATACTAGAACTACTTGTCATTTTCTTTTTTCTCTCAACATTTACCCTCATCTGATCAAATTGATTTTTCCGGATCAAATTTGATACTTTTTTTCTTTTCAGTTCATTCATATAAATATTCGATAGATAGTTAAGATCAGGCTGATATTTCTCATAATTTAACCATCATTTATTTTTAAATGACATTGATGACAGTTGAGATAATTTATAGCTGATTTCTTTCAATTGAGATTATTTCCATTAAGATTATTCGAGCAGTAAATGAGATTTGAGTTATTTGAGGTTTTGCTAGATGCAATCGAGAAAAAAATGCTTCCAGAAAGAAAATTTCTTTTTAAGTACGGAATACACACACTGTTTCATGTTAAAACAAAAACAAAAACAAGAACAAATAAGAAAACTGAAGGAAAATAAATTGATATATGAAAGTTTTCTAAGGTTTAATCGTATAATTCTAAGGATCTTATAGGAGGACCGGCTTATTTAGCATCGAAATAATTTGCAATCAAATTTATCTTTCTAAAATAACTCTATGCTTTAATGCTTTAAATGAAATGATAGCATTTCTCCATTTCTTTACTAAATTATCATTTAAAATTAACCTTAAGCGAATATTTCAGTTATTTCTCTCCTATTCTCTTCTATATTATTTGGACAATTTAAGAGAAGGATTAATACAAAATATTCAAACATGCATACTTCGCTTTGATAATCATAAGTCTTCCAGAAATTTGACCAATTTTCGGGCAATTTTATGATGCACCAGTGTTGAGGGATACCATTGATCATGATAAGCAAAATCGAATGCCTTAACTGACCTGAAAAATATTACTTATTGGTAAATAATAGTTCCTCAGCAATTAAACATCGTAAAATTATTTCTCTTTCGTTTATTGTTATTGGTTTAAAGTTCCTAAAAAAGCGAAGCTTCATCCCCATCATTGTTGATGAATAATTTTGGAAAAGACTTAAGTATAAAGTTCCTATACATACGTCATATTACTTTGCTGATATGTGAATGGTTCAGTTGTATTCAAGTCTTGTACAGCATAAACGATTGCTGCGTTCAAATCGAACAATCCAAATTGTCGATTTACATGACCTTTAGTCATCATTAATCTCCAAAGTTTCTAAAAAAAACAACTTGAACATTTGAAAATGCGTAAATTGCGATTGAATTCACGTAAAAGTTTCGTGAATGCTTCTGTACTTTGCCTTAATCCTTCCTATAAAAGCTAAGCTTTGAATTATGTACTGTTAATGCTTATGTCATCATACCGAGTTGATTTGCGCAATTATCGACGATATATCTAAATCATTATTTCCATTTGGAGTAAGCTTGGCGTAACCTGGCGCTTCATATGGATCAATCAAATTCATAATTATTATAATACCTGAAAGATTAAAAATTTAATAATTTAGCACTGATAAAAAAGATAAAGGATTCTGCTTGTTTTTAGATTATCAAAAGTGATTCGGATGATATATTTAATTAGATAGAATCTAGATTATCATCAACGTTATCGGGGTGACTAAGATTTATAACGAAGGAGAGTTTATTAGTTTTTTGATTTAAATTCTTAAACAGAAATGAAACAAAAATCCCTATTAGCTTCAAATACTAAGATTTCACTGCAAATAACAATGAAATCAATTACGGATTATGATATCTAATGACCATCATCAATCACATTACTTAAGTCACTGGACATTTTCAAATGTCCCAAAAATTTAAATTGAAATGAAATTTCAATCAATCTACAAACAAACCATTTTCCATGGTACTGATTAAACCCAGAACAGCATTTTCTATATTCTCTCTAATCTTATCAGCATTAGTCGTCGTCGATTCATTAACGTCCTTCTTGTATTGCATCATTAGCTCGAACAATCCACCCACTTGTAAAATGATCAAAGAATCTGAAAGGAAAATCGATTAATTTCAATTTAATTTACCAAACAAAATAACCAAACAAACAATTATAACAAGAATGCGTGGGCGTGAATGTCACAAATTGAAATGATAAAACAATTAAAAGAAGAAAAAAAGAGTGAAGTTTAAAAAAAGCATAGCCCGGTAAATCAAATTGCAATTTTTTAGAGAAAGGAAAGCATTAATTATTTTTGTGATATTTTAAAATTTTAAATGATTAAAATTTCACTTTTTGGTACAATGCGATGACTCATAAAATGATATTCGATTTGCCACAATATACCTGACCAATCTGAGAAAAACATATTACCGTAGCCACTTCTTGCACCACTATACGCATAATTGATATACTAAAAATTGAACAAAAAAAAAAATCCACCAATTCTCGAGAAAATTCTCTCTCAACAAAAGAAAAACAAGATAAATTTTCCAACATTTAATTAACCTATTCATAAATTATTAAACAATTAAAACGAGATCAATTATTAATACAAAAAAGGATTAATTGGTTATTGCATTAATAAAAGTAATTATGAATTTAATATCATTTAAAAAAAAAAAAGAAAATAATAAAAATGTTAAAACAATTTTCTTACCTCATCACATTCTAACATTCTGTTTAAGTATTCCGGCCATACCGGACCATTTGAATTCCTCAGGAAACCATGCGAATGAGTGCTAAATTCGATGCCATCATCCGTAAAGTCATCACCAAATACGATTAACTGTGAGCATGGCACATTATGTGGCTGATGAATAATGTTATTTAAGCATTTGATAAATTTCAGCAAATTTCATTTAAATTATTAACTATAGCCTTGATAATTTGATTCTTGTGCATTTAAAAAAGTTAATTAATAATTAGTAAAATTTTAAAATGCATTGACATTTTTATCCAAATCAATAAATCATGACTGATCATTTGGTCTTTAATAATGAGTTGTTGTCCAATTACAATTAGATTATTAACTATGGCTTAGATAACTTGATTCTTGTGCATTTAAAAAAATTAATTAATAACTAGTAAAATTTTAAGATATATCGCCATAATTCATCCATATCAGTGAATAGAACCAATCATGACTGATTTAGTCTTTAACAATAATGAGTGTCGTCCAATTACAAATTGGGCACTGTTAATAATAAACAGAAGAAAAGGCTTATTTCATTAAATTATTCTTTTAAATTCATTTAATGATTAAAACTAACAATAATTTTGGCCAATGATAATTTAGCATACCATTATCTCTCTATTTTTAGCCAATGATAGTTTAGCTTAGCTTATCATTATCTCTCTGTTTTTGGCCTGTGACAATTAAGCCTAACATTATTTTTCTGTTAATTTAATTTACCTCCATCTAACATTACTTTAATCATTATCTCAAATGAATTTCAAATAATAATTTGATCATATGAGCCACTTTTCCTGGCCACATTAATTTCTGGCTATATTACCTGTGTAATTCTGCATCACATACTGATAGCATGGCATTGTGGTAATGAAATGTTTAAGCTTTATAATCATTGTTAAAAATTTTTTGAGTTTTTATTTAAATTTCTCAAATCTATCATTTATGCTCCATATTAGAGGGAGCAAATTGAAATTTAGTGGTAATTAGAAGATGATAAGACTTAATGATAAATTATTAAGTGAAAGGTTAATGATGATAAGACTTAATGATAAATCATTTACCTTATGAAGTAAGTTGAATGATGAAAAATGTGGAAAGATGATTAGTGTTGAAAGTGATAAGCGAACAGGCAAGCTTATCATGATGTGACAGAAATAAAGCATACAAAAATACAAATCTAACTTTATTTATGATCAGTGGTGAACACCGATATTGCTTGTTTAATTGTTTATTCTTTTCGGATTAATGCTTAATCGTTCCTTCCTTTTTTTTTGTGCTTATGACAGCTGCACAAATTTTTGTTGAATCATTCGGAAGCATTATTTTTTATCGTTATTTCACAATAGCAAATATGAAATAACGATAAAATGACTGTTTACACACAAAATCATTGTACCATTCTCGATCACTATTCTTTGTTTTATTTGCTTCCTGTTTCAGGCATATTTCAATCAGCAGTCATCATCTATTATTACAACAATCATTTACCTGTAACGTAGAAGCACAGGTAAATCAACAATCATTCACCGTAACGCGGAAGCACAGGTAAATATTTCCTGCTAATATAGAGCTGATGTCTAAATGAACAGATGGACAGTCAACCACAAAATTAACCATTCAAATAGTCGGCAAATTGTTTAGCTAAATCGTGAATGAAATCACATTGATATTTCACAAGCCTGCTATCTAAATAGATAATTATTAATATTCCAAAAATTGTCTAACTAGATCAGCAATTAAATATAACGATTAAATTAAATTCAAAATTAAACAAATATGGTATGTATGAGAAAAAAAAAACGATGGAAAATTCATGAATTTAAAATTAATTTTCATTCGAAATATTCGATATCAAAATTATCGAAGGTCACCATTCGAATGTGTTAGAATCTTACGTTATGTTAGCCAGCGATTAGTGTTATTATTATTATCATTCACAGCCAGTATCTTTCTTCAGAAGACCAACATCATTTTAATGAAGTGATAAGTTCTGATAAGTTACCAATATCATCATTGCTAAATTGCAGGCCTCGGAAGATATCGTGGAATTGTTGGGCAAAGAACATTTCAGTTTTACTAACACATTGCTTCAATCTTTTTATCCCCGCTTAATATGGCCAAAATTAATTATGAATATTACTTAGGTTTCATCGCATTTTTTTTTTCAGTCCTAATACTGATGATGATGATGATGATTGACATAGGAGAAAACATGAAGAGAACATGATATACCGGGTTTTAAGACTGAAAATTAATGATTGAAGAGAGAGGAGGGGGGAAGAGCATTATTAAAATTATAATGAATATTTGATGGAATTATCGGAATTCAGAAAATATCGCGAGATTTTTGAATGATGGGTTAACAGGAATAACTACATAACTATAGATGTTCGGAACATTCCACATTTAGGAACTTAATTCGATTAGGAACCTTCCTCTGCTAAGAAAATACTGTGTTGAGTACTACACCTTGGATCAAAATCTGTGTGGTAAGATTGGTTCCAAAGTTTCACTTAATACTTCTGATAAATGAAAATTAAGCTCTAATCCCTGTAATAGTAAAAGTAATGGCAATATATTTATGCCTAATTTAGCCTTGTAAGACTCCTAAAATGCTCAATTGAATTTTATAATCATGTTTGCAACATGAATTGTCACAAATTAATAATTTTACCAATGCAACATGCAAAAATAAAGTTTACACAAAAATATATTGAATCATTATTCTAAGCCTATAGGAGTATTTCTTTTCCTCTTAACTTCATGTTCATATCTATCCAGGTCCTTCATGATCATTTTGATCTATTACAATGTTCTCGTTGCTTTTAATTCTATTCCTACTTCCACTTGCTTTTTCATCACTACTTTAACTGCTATCAACCTTTCCATTCTGTTCAATTTCTTCTTCCACTTCCATTCCATAACATCTTTGATTGATCATGAATCTTTTGTTCCTTTTAATTTCATCCTTATTTCCACATGAATTTTTGCCACTACTTTGATATTTTAAAAATTCAATTTCAAATTTGCTCCTATTTTGTCTCTTAGCAATTCAACTTCGGAAGATTGGACCTTACGTGATGCGCTCATTGTTTATCTTCAATATCAAAAAAAAAAACGTGAAATCAAACATAAGAAAACGATCAATGAAAATCATCAAGAAGCAAAAGTATGTAGACAAAAAAGGTACATATTATGGAGGTGGTATTCTTGGGAAAACAGGTAATATAGTGTTGTTATATTGTGAGTTGGTAGGAATAAACGTGATCGACGTCTGCGACTCCAAATTATTTACTAATTGAACTGTACGTGGGTCACAACGCGGAGCAATTGAATCCGATGCCAGTGACCGGCTCGATGCCCTTAATGAATCGATAGATTTGCATTTCTTCTTTAAATTCATACATTTCATCAAGTGTGTTGGTCCAAAAATTTCAAAATTTTTGAACAAACGAACAAGAGTTTGCAAATTCTCTTGGAAATAAAATGGCAAATTATTGAATTACAACTATTACAAATTCATTATGCTATGTAGATGTGAATAATTTCATTTCGATCAGATTTCAAATTATAAAATTCTACAGAGGCCCAACACCAATTGTATTGCTAAGTTTACATAATTCCATTAGTTTTGACGGTATCAAAATAAAGATAACTTTAAGAGTACCCTGAGTTCTTCATCATTAATTGTCGAGTTCTATTCAATTCTTCCAGTAATTTCCGGTTATTATCTTCTGAAATAAAATATTTCAAATACAACTGCATCCAAAAATTCATTTTCAAATCGAAGAAAAATGCTAAAAATCTGTCGTTACTGTTTAATAAGAACAGTTTGCTTATCTATCAACTCAGAATGTTACAGCACTCAACTGGTAAACTTCGAAATTCACTGTAACATCTCATGATATTGCATTCTTTTATTCTTTATTTCATTCCTTTAAATTACAAAAAATTCCTATATTAGCTAGTTTAAAAAAAAAGTAGATCGACATTATCAAAAGGTGATAGATTTCGAAATCTAAATTTCTATCTTCAGACTATTGAATATAGTACTTCACTTCACCTAATACACCTAATTCAGTATCGTGATACTATGAAAATTTGTTTCAGATTAACTAATGAATAATCAGTAGAAAAGCTAACTAGATTTACAGTATATGATATAGAGATTATTATAATACACGGCTAGAATGAAACCTAAAACATGAATGAAGCTAGAATGAAGCCTGAAACATGAATGAAGCTAGAATGAAGCCTGAAACATGAATGAAGCTAGAATGAAGCCTGAAACATGAATGAAGCTAGAATGAAGCCTGAAACATGAATGAAGCTAGAATGAAGCCTGAAACATGAATGAAGCTAGAATGAAGCCTGAAACATGAATGAAGCTAGAATGAAGCCTGAAACATGAATGAAGCTAAAATGAAGCCTGAAACATGATACCTTGCTTGGAAGTGGCCATAATTTGAGCAAAAATGAATTTCACACCATCGAAATGCTACACGCACGGATCTGAAACAAACAAATGCTATCAGTTCACCTAATATTTTCGGTTGATTACAATTAGAAACGATAAAATTGATGATTGATAAGAAAGATACCTTCAAAAAACAACCACTCGAAACCAAATAACAAGCACGATTAAAATTCGTCAAATTTACCCTATAATATTTTGCTCTCTAAACAAAGTGTCGAAATTTTCTATTCGACGTAAATGTTCAATGTTTAGTGTTTAACGTAAGTCCAAATTTTTAACGTAAGGCCAGATGTTTAAAGTCATATACACGCATATTATGCATATTATTGTGAACATAATAAGTGCATCACACCAACGTGTAGTTATGTTGTTTGTCTGATCTTCACTTTACATGTGCAAAGAGAGCTTATGATACGGATGAATACGTAGTCAAAAATGAGTCAAAAACACACGTGTAAAAATTATAAGCATATGAAAGCATCTTTTTTTTTTTTGTAAACCTGACGAAAAATATTTAAGTATTGCAAATAAAATCGAAATTTGAAGATGATGATATAGTAAGAAAAAACTATGGACATGTACACACGGACAAAATACACGTAGATAACTACACGTAGACACACGTAAAATCGATTTTCACTTATACATCTAAATCTAAACTTATTAAGCAAACTTTGTAGTTTAAATTTCTACAAATTTAAATACCCGCTTTGCGTTCCTGTGAAACGTTTTGTTACGTTAGAACATGGGAATGGTTTATCGATGTGTTGCAGCGAAAAAGTTCCGACTATAAGATCCGTGGCACAAGTCGACAGGTTTAGGCTAAGTGAGGTGTGTGCGTTGCGGAATGATGAGGGATAGAAGTGAGGAGATTATTTGAGTATTGAAGTGTAGCGATAGGGTAAAGGTCACTTAGATAATAGGACAGTTATATTGATTATCTAAAAATATTGTGGGATTAGTTTACAAAATAGGAATAAAAAAGGAGCAATTAGGAATGATAAAAGTGAATTTTAGGAACGTGAATTATTATTGGCCTATTATTGGCCTAGTGATTATTCCAATATTAGCTTTTTGTGTTATATTGAAGAAAAATTAATTTAGAGAAATGATTAGTTGTAATTTTTGTTGAGAGGAAGTTTTTTTGCTAATAGCATTGATTTAAAATAATGATTTGATTGCGTCACGTCTAAAATTTTTAGCAACTTTAATTTATTCAATTTGAAATAGGTGATAATTTTTCCTTAGAAAGGAAGTATCAATAGTTATTTGGTATAGTGAAAAGATACTAAGTGATTGTATGATTTTTGTTAATTAATTAATTAGGGATTGATTAATTGATTAGTATCAAATTATCATTAATCATTGATTAGAGTTATTGCATCATAATATATTTACGATGATCGATCAAGAAACGTATTTTCTTCCCTGCTCGTATTATATTGATTAGCATTAAACAAGTACATAGAACTACTATCGATGGGATACAATTAGTGAGAGTAGGCTCAAATACTCAACCATAATGTCACTTTTTAAATTTTTAGCATGCATCATATAAGTGATAACATTCAATCATAATATTTCTTGAATATAATTTTTTACTTATGGTACATAGCACGTTTATGTTTGTGCAATTTTGTTTAAATTTCAGATTTACAGTAGCTATTATTATTATTTGCAATATGTGAAATATTTCGAATAGTCGTTGATCAATTGAATTATTAAAAGCGTTTATGTTTTTTAGCTTTGAATTAACAAAAAAGCATCGGGAATGAGAAAATGATCCGCTTCGTGTCACATTAAATATATTTACCGGTAGTAAAGCCACTGCGGTAACAAAACCCCAACGTTTTGCGGTGTATTGCTCAATTCAGAAGTGAAGAAAGAGAAGGCAAAATCATTTTGAAAGATAAAATAGAAAGTATGGTTGAATACGGTGTAAACGTCACGAATAAATTCGGATTTCTATCAGATGATGGTATGTATTAAATGCTTTTTTATAACTAAGTTATGTGACAGTAATATTCATAGTATATGAAAATACTAGCATATATTGTTATTAATGTGATCTTTTAGCCTTTCTAACTTTTGTTTCATCAAATCTTTTTTCTTTGGTTCTTTTCCAGTATGTTTCAACAAATATTGCCAGATTTAATTCTTTTTTTTTTTTGTTTTGTTGTATATGATTAGCAAGGGAGGACTTGTCCAGGAGTATTCTTTCGACAGCAGGGGAAACAGTAAATAAAATAATTTTAATTCTTACATAGGAAGGTTTCGGTTAATCGTCATTTCGATGGAAATAATTATGCGTTACTTTCATACGGTATGATGCAGAGCAAGTTATGTCATTTTACAGAGGTGGATGATCCGGAGGTAATATTCAGGAAGGCTGAAGCTTTGAGCAAAAAAGAGGAAAAAAGCGCAAACCAGAAAAAAGCCGACAAAAATGCAGCAGCAAGGAAGAAGAAAGAAATCACTTCAGCAGGAGTGATAACAGCTGTAGCAAAGGAGATAGAAGCAAAAAAACCGCAATTACCGATTGGTGGCACGATGAAAAAGAATGACTGTAAGCTGGAGTATTGAAATTTGATTTGAAATTAAAGTGGAGAAGATTGGTTAATGGGTTTTCAGATAATGATTAGGAAAATTATGGAAGGCAATGAGTCTCCGGGATTTATTGTAATTTCGATTTTTTTTCGCATCACCCATTTTCTTTTAGTCAGCAGAGAGAACAAGGAAAATCGTCCAGATGGAGAGCGTGGCCGTGGAAGAGGAAGAGGCCGCGGTAGTAATGCTGGCAGCCGTGGCCGAGGCATTATACAACAATTTGACAATGTACGCCCGACACTTGATCAGGTTTGAATCAGTCTTTGTTAGTTATAATATTTCGAGATCATTTTATGTTACTTATGGTATTTCGGGATAAATGATAATTTTTTGAAATCAATCCATTTCAGTAAATCTTTAACTATTACCCTATTTTTTGTGGCTGTTTGAGTGACTATGGCCGCTTCAGTGCTTTTGGTTATGGTTATCCATAGCAAAAAATACATTGTGGTGGTTCGAAATGAAATTGTAGAATTTCATTTTTAAACTACCTTCTAAAAATGCAGAAAAGAGGATACATAGAAATAAAATAAAAAATTGAGATATGTTTACTGTGGTGAACATATGGACCGCTTCATATTTGCATATTTTATCTTTGTTATAATGTTCAGAATGGCGAGCGTGATGTGATGGCTGAAAGGTTTGGTGAAGGAAGAGGACGAGGACGTGGTCGTGGAAACAGAGGACGACCATCTTTGTAGGTTATAATAGAAATATACTAAAGTTGCTAGGAACAATCTAAGGTGTCGTGATTTTCGAAATATTTATGTTAGTTCTGAATGCAGTATCTTTTCTATAATTTGGGATTTGATTATATTTGTGTGAGAATGAATATGCTTTGGATGTAATTTTTTTAAGGGTCAACTTTTTCAATGTAAGGATTGAAACTTGAATTTTCAGTTTAAGCGTTTACTAGATAACTAACTGGTGTATTTTCAGCCGAGGTGGTAGAGGTGGCACGCGGAATTTTGATGGTGATCAAGACCTCAATATTATGGACTTACAATCGGAGTTGAATGGTAACGGAAATATTGATCAGTTTGGTTGCGAACGTCAAAATCTCACCGGTTAGTTCTTGATTCGTCGTGATATGTGTCTAAGAAATTGTGGAGAGCTGATATAAGGAAAGTGAAAGCATCATTTGATCAATCATATAAACAAGGCGGATTTTCTTGATGTTTATGACAGATTTTGGAACTTATCGGGCCCCGCATCGTGGTGGAAGAGGCGGATTTCGTGGAGGAGATCGCGATGGTGAGCGTGAACGGCCTGCATTTCGTGGTGGACGTGGTGGGCGTGGCGGACGTCAGTTCGAACGAATGAGTGGATCGGATCGAACCGGCGTTAAAGCGATGGATAGGAAAGACGGTTTTGGAAAAGGCAATTGGGGAACAGAGCAGGATGAAATGAATGGGCAAAACGAGCAAATGAATGGCGGCACGGAAGGTATAACTCGTATATACGCGATACCATATCCTTATCACATAAGAAATATAGGCTATCGAGATGCTAGAAAAACTTGCTGGTGACTTTTGAGAATTTAGTTATTATGGTAATTGCTGTCATTTTGTTATGGGGATAAATATGCGGCAGTCTATCTTTACACATTGATTTTTTTTTGGTTTAGTGATAAATTTTGGTGATTTCATCGCAGGAATGATTATGCGTACAGGTTTTGCAGTTACGATGAAGGACGATGATGCTACACCGCGTGAGAAAACTCAGGAAGAACTGCGTTTGGAGGCTGAAGCTGAAGCGCGTGCTAAGCAACTCACTCTGGATGAATTTAAGGCCCAGATTGCCTCCAAACGTTCAGAGCCCCACTTCAATATACGTCAAGCTGGCGAGGGGACCAACGATAAGGATTTTGGAAAACTTGTTCCTCTTAATAAGCCGATCATGGAAGAAAATTCTGAGGAGGAAATCGTCGTCGTTGTATGTCCCCTTTGATTTTATTTTTTGAATTTAGTTTTTAAGAAATCGAGGAGTCAGCAATATTCTATTACACGCTGAGATTGTTTCAGCGTCGTGAACCACGCACCAAGCGATTGGATATCGAGATCAATTTCACGGATGAACAACGCGGTGGACGTGGTGGTCGTGGAAGAGACGGTTTTAGAGGTGGACGCGGTTCTCGCGCTGGACGAGAGAGTCGTAATCCAAAGCAGGTCCAGACATTCGAAGTGTCTGCGGATGCATTCCCGGCATTGGGAAGTCAGTAACTCATGTGGAAACAAAACAGAGAAAAACTTGTTAATTTTGAAAGCAGTGAATTAACTGATCCTTGGCTGTTCGCCGACAACTTAATTGCTTTTACACAAAATAATTTAACTAAGTTTAGTATTGTATGTAGAAATTTTTCCTCATGCGCTTATCTTCATAGCGCTCCCATTTGTTACACCGTTAAGAACGGGAGAGGAGTGGCTTTATAATTCATTCAGGATATGTAATGAAAATTTCCTATTCATTATTTTTGTTTCCATTTGATCGGAAATTCACGAGTCTGATTCATTTTAATCAAAACAATCTTTAACAAGCCTAGTAGGCTACAAATGTTTTTGTTTTAAATTTTATCAGTTTTTAATCTTAAACATGTTTTTGTTTCCTTTTATGTTCTAATACAAATTAATGTGCTGTTTTTCTGGCTTATCTTTCATGCTGTAAATGGATATCTGAAAAGAAAAGAAATTAGGCAAAATTTGTTTCTGGCGTGGACTAAACTCCACATTTTGTTGTTTTCGGTTTTCTAATTGGAATTTTTACATTCTAATAAGACGTAGCACGAAAATACAGGAATATTACTTTTTTCTCAGTTTTTGGATCATATTTCGTGTTTTCAGGACGAGTTTTGCTTTGTCTTATGGTGTAAAACAGTTATTTTTGAAAAAATGGTTTTGTTGAAAACTGTTTTCATAACATCATACCCATCATAATTTATTGGGAAAAACATGAATGAGTTTTCATGGCAAAGAGGATACATGTGTAAACATGGTATAATTTTTTGTGTAAATGCGGGAACTATTTCTGCTTATTTCTAAAATTTAACAAAATTGCTATTTACAATCAAGTAAATGTTCTAGTAATTTCACCAGTAGTCAAAAAAAAAGGATGAAGTGCAGAATTTTCACTTATTTTAGGAACGTTTAGCGTCAATTGAAGTAGGAGTAGAAGATGAATCAGTGTACAAAATATGTGAGATGAAATCAGATAACGATATTGCACCGGATAATTTTCCATTTTTTGGATCAGTAACAAATACACATCGACAATCTTTTCGACTAAGAGCAAAGTCAATAATTTGATTAACAGTATCGGTTTCTGATAGGAATATCATTGGTTGGCGGTTTCTAATTGCCTCCACTGTTGTTAATTTCTGGAATTGCTCCTAAAATGATAGAAAAATGAAGATCTGATAAATAATTTTATCATATCTCGTTTTACAGGATATGGAGAATAGCTGTACCACATCTCATTTTGTGAGATATAGTAGGATAGTTTAAGCACATCTCATTTTATCGGATATAGCGAATTCTTCCGCATGATTTTTTTCCTAATATTCATTTCATTTAATTTTGTAACTTATGCGTTCATTTTTTTTTTTTTTTTACCTAATTTTAATTAATTCGAAAAAAGCAGTCGATATATTGTTTTATCCTTGAAATGAATTATCTTTATCATCTATGATGTAAGGTTGAGCGATAAAGTAACAACATTTGTATTAATAATATTAACTGATTAAAAATTAGTTAATAATTAATACCTTAAAGCTTTTAGCATCCGCAAGTGCATAAGCAATATCTGTTTTGCATATTACATCTATCGGATGCTCCTCATCATCAATTATTGGTAAGCTAGAGATGCGATAATTGAGCATTTTTTGTGCTACCGTTTCCAGATTGTCTTTTTCAGAAACCTATAATTAGTAAAAAAAAAAAAAAAAATGCACTGATATTTTGTGAAAAAAAATTGAAAAATTATTTTCAACAAAATAAATTCTCACTGAATTAATGAATTTCACATTTCAAACTTGGCTCATTACTTGTCTAAATTACAATTATAAAACTAGGCTCATTATCTGTCTAAATTACAACTGCACTGAAACTTGGTTCGTTTATTTGTCTGAATTACAATTATGCTTGTTTTATTTGTTCATTTACTGATACTGTATCGAAATCTTGAAATCTCATGTTCGAATCAATAATTCGAACTTTTGCAATATTAATCTAGTTTGATATTTTTTCTGATTGTATTGTTATGAATATAATACCATGGATGGGATCTCGAGAGAAATCATCTCATACAGTAACCCCGTCATTTAATTTTCTTGCAATCTCCTTAGTATCATTGCAAAAATATTTTTTCACCTTCTTCACTTCTCTTTCATTCATTCAATAACAATCATTCATTTCATAATAATTTTTCCTCTTAAATCTTAACTGTAAGCATCATTTTGCATTTTTAATATTTTCATCTCAGCTTAACCAATACCACTCAATTTAAACAACGAGTAAATTAATTAATTTAAATGAATTGCATGATTTCCTTTTTAAATTACTAATCAATGATTAGTTTAGTTAAATTAACAGATTATTAATTAGCACTTGAAAACAATCAACTGTGAAAGCAAAAAAAAAAAAAAAGAAATTTAAGCTACCGTTTGCAAATTTTTCCATGTGCCTATTTTTGATTTTTTAATTTCCCAATCGAGCCATGATGCAAAATGCAATGAACGATTCTGAAAATTAGTGAAACATTTGCGCTTTGTCTTCATTTTTATCAAAAAATTTTAACCTTTAAATTTTCGAATTATAAAATCACTTTAATTACCATTTAATGATTATCGTAATTATATGAGCAAATAATGATTAAGCCTTAGATAAGTAAACTTAATGTCTAATATAGAATAGTTCGGGAAATTTTTGCAGCCCATTCGTAGTAATTTTAGCATAATTTGTTTACTTATGGCTATTACAGTTTGTGCTGATTTACTTTTTGTTAATCATTTTCCTGCCACATATAATTTCAGTAAATAAAAGTAAATAACCTGTTTATGAACTGCTTGCAAAATTCGTTTAATGGTAAGTAAATAGAGCACATCACCAGCCTGATCGGGATAGATTACCATTCGATGAATACGATTAGAGCAAAATTCATGGCACGCTTCCAGTAATATAAAATTGTAAATAAAAATTAAATGAAATATTTTTCTTATTATCCATTTATTTTTAGAAATGAAATTTATTGAAAAATCTAATTTGAACATCTTTTTTTTTTAAGCCATATTATCACATTATTAGTTTTTTTCTGATTATTGCTCCTAATTAGCAAATTATAATTAAAACACTTGCAAAAATACATTGTAATATTTTGTAAAAATTATTTTTAATAAAAAAAAAGTGTGAATATATTTACGTTTACTGCAAAAAAACAAAAAACGTGAATATATTTATGTTTTTTTCTTTTTTCAAACATTACATTTGAAATAATAATTTTTATAAGTGTAATCGATAAATTTCTTTTATTTTTGAGATTTTTTAAAATTAAATGAAATATTTTTTTTTTTTTTTGTTAATAAAAAGTCAGCTAGCTAACTTGCATGATCCATTAAGCCAAACTAATTGTTTAGTTGAAATTGCTTCTTTCACTGTTGTTGATTCTTCACTGGTTTCCGATAGAAGTGAAATGAGAAAATCGGTGAGTGTAAGTACAGCAATAACAATTTCCCGTTCACTGCACCATACAACAACCGAACCAACACCCCATTCCAATAAAACTTTAAAGGCTTTTTGCAACTGCAAAACTTTTCATACTAACTTCATCTATGCCAATTAATATAATTAATAATAATTACCGCAAAATAATAACGAGAGAAAAAAAGAAAGAAGAAATACGAATAATTATCCACTGGATTAAGAAAATAAAAAAAAATAAATTTATTATGAATATATTATTAAATTAAAAATGCAATAAACATCCAACAAATAAAAGGGAGAAAGAGAAAAAGACAGAGAGAGAGAGAGAAAGAGAGGAAAAGAGTTATAAAAAGGAAAAAATGTCCGGTCTTTGAAATAAAAAAGGACTGTTTACACTTGGCACAAATTATACTTGGCTCATTTAGCATATAAACTCAAACTTAAATTATTATGAAAATACATTCGATTTACTCTCTTAAACTTTCGATACAAGTACTGAACTAAAGAGCTCTTATACATAATTTACCTTTGATTTATCTTTATTTAACTATAATTTACCTTAACTTTACTATCCACAAGAATAACTCGACCAGCATATGGCGCTAATTCATAACAATCCACAACTTTCATATATTGCTTGTATGGATCTAAATTATTATCTGAAAATAAAAAAAAAAATTAGCTAAAATTTAATCATCAGCAAATTAAATTAATTAGCAAATTGTAATTAAAAAGTATATTAGACTTAAAAAAGTTTCAAGTTTATAAATGAAGCTATTACAATAAAGGCACTACAACATATAATTAATTACGATTTGTTAACTGATTTAATTCACTTCATCATTTCTTGCTGCAGAATAATAAACTTATTAATTGAAAATTTCAAATGTAAATATTAAGCATAACTAACTATTTGTTGTTGTGTTTTCATTAATTAAAACAATCTAGAACGTACCTAAAAGGCCAACAACATCCACTGATATTGGACGTGAAGTCTTTCGTAAGATCAAAAAATCCTAAAGTATTATTATTATTATTATTGAGTGATTAATTCCAGTTAATTGCTAAACCAAAAGAAAAATTTTAAGAGTGAAACAAAATTTATCTTCAAAATTTCAAATTATTTTTTAATCACTTTTTACAAAAAAATTTTTCTGTTAAGAAACTGATAAATTTGTCACATTAAATAGTAATAAAAATATGTGACAATGTAAATGTCGCGAAAAACTTCTTTTTTAAATTGAAATAAAATTTTATTTTAATTTAACCAAATTGTTGCATTATTTTTGTCACTAAAAAAAAATTGCAACCAATATTTTTCCTACGGGTAGTTTTTTTCATATATTCCATCCACATCTGTAAGCCACCAACTTTCTTTTCTTTTTTTTTTGTTAAACACAGTATGTTTAAATTTTAAATCAAAAAATTAGCATACAAATTTAAGCTTGAATAAAATTCGAAGCTGACATGTAAATTTAAATTCAAATCAAATCAACCGCTAGTTTATAAATGAATTGAAATTAAAATCAAAATTAAAGTTGCCTACTGAATTGAGATTTAAACTAAATTAAGATAGTCGTTTGAATTTAAATTGAAATTAAAATCAAAATTGGTGTGTGAATTTAAAAAGAAAGCAAACAAACAGAGCTATTTGAACGTGGTCGACGAAATGCTCTTGCGTCATCGTAAAGATCATATGATTCGTCATCATCACGTAAATCATACACTGATGCCACCGGACAACATTCAATCTGATCATTCAGACCACGTAATAACGATTATTCTTATAACATTTTCTATCACATTAATGATTCATTATTCATTTGTTTTTTCACATGTCACGTGATGCAATTTTTTTTAAAAATAATTGATAGCAAATATTAAAGTATTGAAACGAACGATAGAAATTCACGTATCACGTATCATGTGAGAAATTAGTTAAATGTACGATCATCGATTCAATGATTTTAAAATTAGTTAGTTGAAAATTTTAGAAAACTAAAATAGTAATTCAAATTACTAAGGAGTTGATTAATTATGAATGAATAATTTAATCAGTTAAAAATTACTAACATGATTTCTGTTAATTAATGGTAAAAGCTCTTTTACAAAACGACAATTTTTTTTAACTTTCCATTATTCTTCATTAAACAATTAATTAATCATAAAAGATTAATTAATTATTTTACTTGATATCCTTCCTCTTTTTTTTCTCACTCAAATTTCTTAACAATAATTTCATTGCAACATGAATGGATGTTAAAGAAATTAAATAAAATTTTACAAAAATGCTGCAAAAAGTAGGAAAGAAAAAAAATCGTGCAAAATAATTATGATGCAGGGAGCATAAATTATTAATTAAATAGCTAATTTAATTAAAAACCTGAACACGTCGTAATGGTTTATTTACAGGTGGCCATGGAATTTTTCGCTCTTCATTACCGCCCATTGATTCACTTCGTGGACGTCCAACTAATGCTCGTAAACCTGAAAGAAAAAAGTAAGAAATATTTCATTTGATTGGAAACTTTAATTAAAATTTCAGAAAGTTGAAAATTATTTAACAAACAGTAAAATTTGAATATTGCTTAAAATTCTGCATTTATCTTCGTTTGAAATATTTCAAATTTTCTTTATTAAACTTTAAAGAATAAATTATTATCATTACTAGTAATGGAATTCAATATGATCAATTCAAACAGTTATATGAATTGAAATAAATTCAATATATAATGGTACTGCGTTGACCTGGATCATCCTATCGATTAGTTCAAGATATAATGATCCAAACAGATCTTACACTGCAATAAACTATACTAGTAAAAATACTTATCGATTGGTTGATACAAAAAATGAAAAATGCGAAATGGATGCACAAATTTATCAGTATTCAAATTCATATAATAATTTTACTTCAATTAAAAATTATTGCAAAAAGAAAAATTATCATAAATTTCAAACACCAAACAACAACTGTCTAGTCTTTCAAAAATTTGAAATTACGTCATTATCGATTTAATCACACAAATTTCAAAAATAAAAATTTTAAACTGAAATTTTATTGAAAGTTTAAAGTCAACAGAACATTTGTTCTTTTACACGTGAGTGTTTTAAATAAAAGAAATGAAAATTTTGAAATTTGTCAATTTGTCTATTTTGTTGAAGAATTTTCTTTGATTTGCAATATGAATCAAAGAAATGATGAAAAAAAATAAAGCAAGACAAATAATTTTAAAGATTAAGTAAATAAATTGAAACTTTAAAAATTAAGCAAATAAATTGAAAGCAAATATTAGAAATAACTTAACCAATAGAAAGAAATAAAAAAAAAAAAAAAAAGGAAAGTAAGAAAAAGCATCAAATATTGAAATAATAAATTTAAACAAAGAGAAAAAATTCAATTGAAGCTATAAAAGAGAAGCCAAATTAAAATTAAATTAAATTAATCCTAATTTCATCATAATTTTTCACCAATAAAATATAGTGAAATAGTTTTAAGCAAATAATTGCGACGAACGAATGAATGGATTGTTTTTTCATATCATTCTGTCACACTCACTTTGATCATGATAATTTAATTAACTGACTTTTCTTCCTTTTGCTTAAAATTAATTGAAATTTCGCGAGAAAAATAAAACGAATTTTACTTTCTTTTTATGTGTTTGTGTTTTTTTGGACATAAAAAAATTGCTTAGTGAAATTTTAAAAAAAATTAAAAAATTTGAAATTTAAACACATTATATGTATACACATATATTTACATGTTTTGGTGAACGATTTCTTTTATCAGTAGTTTTTGGAAAGAATCAATGATCAATTATTTCTTATCTGTAGCTATTTTCAGAAAGTTCATCAGCTGAAAAAAATATGAAATAAACAAAATGCATAAGTGAAAAATTTTTCTTCGCTTGTTATCGGTAAATATAAAAAAACAGTGAAAAATCAAAAAATAAAAAACAAAAATGAAAGTTAAAAAATTGAAAATTTTAAATTTTAAAACAGAAACTTAAGTGAAATTTAATTTTTTTGCATCAAAAAACGTTCATCTAATTATAACTGTTAGCTTTTAAATGAGAAATTTAATTGCAAGTGTTCAATTTTCCAAAAGAAAAATACGAATGAAAGTTTAAATTTAAAATTTAAAACTGAATGAAAGTTCATAAATTATTTTAAAACAAAAGCTAAAATGAAATTTGACTTTTGTTATAAATACTAATTGCTTTGTATTTTCTATTACCATTACAGTTAGAAAAGAGGAAAATGAATTTCACAAATAGCAAAATGCAAATCGAGATTTCAGCAATTATAATTAAAATGAACAAGCAAAAAAAAAAGCAATTAATAAATGACTAATTAGTAATTGATAATTTCGGGAAGAAATATCCAGAAATGATTATGCAGAAATGATCAGAAAATGAGTGAAGTAATTGCAGCACTAAATGAGAAAATAAATTTTAAGAAAATATTTTGAAATGACTGGAATTAAATTTGCAATAATTAAAATAATCTCTGATAAAGCACAACAGGTTAAGTACCAAAATGATCAAGTATTTACTTTCAATCACAGGGTCAGTGCTTTTTTCTGGTTTTCTAAAATTTGCTTAAGATTAATTCTATTTGAAAATTCATTGGCAAACTAACAATGGACCACATAGAGCAGCTTAAATAAATATGATGTATAGATTTATTTATAGTAAACAATGAATGGCATACAGCCCTAGGGAGCAATGAAGTTTACATTTAGCCAATAAATCTTGGCCATATGGTCAGCCATTTTTTTTTTTTTTTTTGGTAAAAATCTTTAATCGAAATGATTAATTAGCAAGAATCAAAGCCGTAAAAAAAACTGCTTTATTTTATGCTATTGACCGAAATAAAAAAATCTTCCCGGTTTTTTTTCCCTATAATAATTTAACTAATTAACATCATCATCTTTAAATGACAATTTTAATGAAAATTCAAGCTTGAAGAAAATTAACTAGCTTACATTAATTATAGAAACTAGCTAATTTATTAAGAAGAAGAAAGTTACACTTTTATTTCCTGTAATGAAAAAAAAAAAGGTATTATTACATTTAAGAAATGAAGAAAGAATTTTTTCTTCTGCGAAATTTGTGAATAATTTAATTAATGCATAAAATTATTTAATTAATAAAGATTAATTAGATATTAATCTTTATTGATTAAAGATTTTTATTGATTAAAAAAAAACACAAAATTGTTTAATGCTTTTATATATAAATGATTTCATGCTTATTATAAATCATATTATAAAGAATGAAGTTTTATGAGCTGACTAATTCAATCATCAAAAAATGATATTTAATGAATGGATGGAAACTGACAAATTGCATAGTGACAATGATAATGATAACGAATGAGAATGATGATAATGACAATGAATGAAAATTACGATAATGATAATCAGTGAAAATTATGGCAGTAATAATAAATGAAAATAATTATAATGATAATGAATGAAAACGATAGTAATGATAATGGATGAAAATGATGATAATGATGATGAATGAAAATGATGATGATGATAAGATAAAAAAAGTAAATCGTCCATATATATATATCATTTAAAATTTGTTTCTTATCGAGCAGTATATGTATAGATTATGCTTCTTATTGAGTAATATGTGAACTGAATAGCAGTATTGATTATTGCTTATTTTGATAAATTATCATGAATAATGTTCCAAAGATTCAATCAACCTTATTCTGTATATTTCAGTATAATAAATGTATATGTTCAAAAAAAAAATGAATGTTTTTTAGATTTTTTTTTCA
Source organism: Mansonella perstans (assembly GCA_037074765.1). Classification (NCBI taxonomy): domain Eukaryota; kingdom Metazoa; phylum Nematoda; class Chromadorea; order Rhabditida; family Onchocercidae; genus Mansonella; species Mansonella perstans. The sequence goes on from JBAMDO010000208.1 coordinate 96,366, forward strand.
GTTTAAATTTAATGGTTGATTTTATAAGGAATGTATGTTTATGAAAAACTAATAAATTCTCAGCGAAAATGACATTTGCTAGAATAAATGGTTGGTGATGATTAATTAATGACAGAATAATAATGGAGATGCTGAGAGAACAAGAACACGAAATAATCATATTTCAAGAAAAGTAAAAAATTGAAAAAAGGCATTTCTTTCTGATAATTGCAAATAGAAGAAAAAATTTTCAAATTTTTTTTGGAAAAAAATTTTTTAAATCATTCGCACTTTGTACGATTTAATTCATTCATCTCTTAGCATCCCTAAAGTGTATAGTTGAAAATGTTTGCCCAATTGTAAATAATTTTTTTTTTCAGAAAATAATGTTAGATTGAAAGCTGTAGAAATTTTACGACACTGAAGAAGAAGGGAAAAAGAAAGATGATTCTAACTAAAAGGGCCAACTGGATGGTCGGCATTTTTCATTTGATCATTTTGCAAAAGATTGAAAAAATTATGATATCTTTGAAAAAGAAAATATTTAGGAAAGAATAAGTAACTTGCAGAAAAATGAATGGATGAGTTATCATTATTTTATTAATTTGATTAAAGATGAAATAGAGATGATGGAGAAATGAGGAGTGTAAATTCAATATAGTCAATTTATCAATCAATCAATCAAATTTGTCAATTTACAAATGACAATTCACTTTGTCACCAAATGATTTCGTGGATTGCTGGGTAAAATTTGGATTAAATTATTTTTGTAGGAAGGAAAGTACAAAACAAAACAAAATTATTCATTGACAAATAAATTCGCACAAATTTAGAGACGAGAAATGAAATGAACTTTTGCAAAGTGACCTTTTTCCTATGAAAAAGTTTACAAAGTGTGAAGAAAAAGAAAAAAAGAAAGAATGAAATGGAAAGATAAAATTTTAATTAGACTAGAAAAAGAAAAGAAGAACGAATGAAATGAAAAGATAAAATTTTAATTAGACTCGTTTTTGGATCAACAAGACAATTTATCAAAGAGTAAATTCTTTCAATTGCAAAAAAAAAATGACGAAAACAAACATTAGTGTAAAACGTGAATATTTTGGATTTTTTTTGGCAGATTTTAATTTTATACAAATTTTAGTTTTATAATTAATAGATTTTTGTTTTATAATTAACAGATTTTGATTTTGCAATCAACAAATTTTAACTTTATAATTAACAGATTTTAATTTTATGATTAATACAAGAGAAGAAAAAAATGGTTTAGCAATGTTGAAGCAATATTTTTGAAGTTCCCAAATTTCGATAACAAAAATTTTTGTTAGAATGATAACAAACAAATCGATCATTTTTTTCTCTCTTATTTTTTTATTTTATTGTAAACATAAAAATGTAAACAAATGTTTTTTAATTTGAAAAAAAAATTAAATAACTTTGAGAAAATTTTTTCAAATTATTACGGTTTACTAAATTTTGTTTTTTAATAAATAAAATCAATTAAAAAAAAAAAAAAAAATTATTCTACGAAGATGAGAGATGGAAAAGTAATTTCCTAACAAATAATTTTTATGGAACAGATTTATTAACCAAACATCCTACTAGTAAACAATTTTTGGCATTTAGTGCTAAAGTAGTATTAATAGTATTCAGTAGTAGTAGTCAGCAGTAGTGGTAATAGTAGTAATCAGTAGTAGTCGGTTGTAGTAGTAGTAGCAGTAGTAGTCAGTAATAGCGGTAGTGTATAAAGATGAATTTAAATGAAAAATGATCAACAATTTACTTTTAATTTGTTGAAAAGGAAAAAAAAAGAAAATCTCAACTAATTTTAAAATCAATTTTGCTATGTAAATATAATTATGTGGTTAAAGAAGACTGAAAAAAATCAATAATTATA
>JBAMDO010000209.1:0-94297 GCA_037074765.1 Mansonella perstans
GCGCAATAAGTTAGTACTGATATTGCAACAGAAGTTGTAAAAGAGGCGCAGTACAGAGAACGGAAAGAATACTGATGTCAGCATTCAACAGTTTCAAAAACCATGTAACTTTATCCAGACATCCAGCGCAAGGTGAGAAGACAGAAGATTTGAAAGTTTTGTTTGGAAACGTTCGGTATTTTTTTTTCGGTTATATGGATAGAAGATTGGTCACTTTCATTTTTTTGTTTTTTGATTGTAAGGCTTTAATTTTTTTAAAATCCTAATGATAGGATTGCTGAGTCAGGCAGTACATTGTTGCTTCTTACGGTATTGATATATCAATCTCGATCACGGCTGCTATGCGTTTTATTCATAAAAATCCTTTATGTCTTGTTTTTCGATTAGTGCGGAAATCTCGAAATAGTCGTTGAATCTTTCATATGTTGTTAATGATAGTTGACTTGCTTAAAAATGGCTTCAAATTATTGAGAAATAATTTTTTATTCGTTCTTTTATTTGGGGTATCATATTTTCACTATTTTTTTTTTCGCCGATAATTCCGCGGGATTTTTATCTTTTATGGCCCATTTATGATTAATGTGCCTTTTTGTGTATTTCATTTTTATGGAGTTGTATGAATTATGATTTGCAGATCTATATGATGATTGCACTATGGCAGTTAATTCTTATGATTATGATTACAATAAGGCCTACTCGCCGGAATCTTCGGAACATAGCGGAATGGACGTATCGACTTATACGCCATCACCAGTGCTGCATTACAGTTCCGTTGTTACCACATCATCCAGTGCTGCCGGAATGCAGGTGGATGGCAAAACTGAGGACAGGCTTTTATCCTCAAGTGTTGTTATCGATGTGGATGCTGTGGAGATGATAATTCACCCCATAGTGATTCACCGAGCTTCAAAGCATTTCAGACTACGGTATTTTGGTTTTTAATCACGAAAATGAGATAGGTTCTCAGTAAAATGACAAAATTCTTATACCTTTAGGAATCAGTTGGAATATAGAAATTAAGGTTTAATTCGGATTCGGTAATGTGTCAGGAGATGGAAGAAAATGAAAGGGCTATGAGAGAAGAAATTGAAGTTGATGACGAAGGTCTGGAAGATATCATAGCTAATGCCTTAATTGAACAACTGTCCGGTGCTGACGAAACTGAAGTGCGACGTCGGCCGTACAATTCGACTGGACCGGATTGTGATGAGCTCCGAAATATGCTCGCTGTTGCTGTGCGACAAGAAAAGCAGGATCGGGAACTTACGAAGGTATTAATGCATTTATATTTACTTATTTTAGCATTTTGGAAGTTTGCTTATTGAGGACAATGTATATAATTTTAACTTTTTTGAAAATATTTGATTTTTTCTAGAATGTGGAGAATATTTAAGTAAAATTAACAATAATTTTAATTTTACACATTCAGTCCTAATAGAGTTACAATTTATGATTTCACAACATTACGGAAAACGAATTTTCTCCCACTTTGTTCTTTCACTACATCTTTTCTTTAGAAAAGATCTCATATATCTGGTGTGGGTTGGCTAATTTCGAAATTATTTTCCTTAATACGTCAGCGGAAAGCGGGAAAAAGGAAAGAGTTGTGCTTGACCGATATGGACGAAAATTAGACACCAGCCGAAAAGAAAATCATTTGAGGAAATGGGTCTATCACCCAGAAATCGTTCGTGCAAACGGTAATTCATGGCGTTCAATTGATTTTGTCGATAACCGTTATTTTTTTAGTTCTGTTCATATTCATGATTAAAATGCATCAGTGATAGGAAGAGGAAGTTGCTAAACAGCAGATGTTTTACGAGCGGATAAAATATGTTTATACTTTCAGCTTCATCAAATACAACGACATTTCCAATACGACTTCAAGATGGTGTGCTTCTCAGTGAACTTCCACCTCCTCCACCTCATCCTACGGTTCCAGATGAGGTCCGATGATTTTGCGTTTAGATTTGCAAAATCTGTGGATTATGTTGCCGTTTTCTCTTGTCTGCATTGTATGATAATCCTTCAGATACGGAAAGCCGTACGTGCTAAAATGGTACGATGCAAAATTTGTAAGAATCGTTTTATTGAAAAAAATTTATATGAACGACATCTGCGGGACCGGCATTATACCGAATATTTGGCATATTTGATACAACAGGAAGAGGAAATTGCTGAGCAAAGGTTGTTGAATTTTGAGGATTTCTGGTGAATTATGCTAGCTTTCAAATTCTGGCTGATTGAAAAATTATAAGTGGGAAGCAACAGGGAGCTGATTTCTTTAACTTAGTTTAAAATTTCAGACAGGCCGAGCTTGAAGCAAATCGAATTGAGGAACTTGCAACGGGAGGTTACATTCCACCAGAACACGAAATAGATGCGGAATCTTATGAAGTTGAAGTTGACAAGTAAGATACTTATGTTATGGTGATATTCCTGGGAGTCAACGATTAATAATATTTGCTTCAAGTATTTGTCCTTCATTTTTTTTCTTTTCAATTTTTTTACTTTTCCTACATATTGCTCGAATTTCCTTGACGCTTTTAGAATTCCGTTACCTGGTGAATTGAGCGGTGGTATCCCGGCACGTTTCGATCGACATGGTTTCTTACGTCAACCAAACGTTCCTACAAGAAAAAAGTACGAGTATCGATATCATTGTTTTTTACTGATTTTTTGAGCTGTCTAATTTAAGCACTTAAAGTTCAAATTAGCTGGCAAGTTCTTTTTCCAGGTTTCTCCGCAATGTCCGTTTTGTGACAAACGGTTCAGGAATGAGGTTTCTTTGAAAAAGCATTTTGTGAAGAAGCATCCAGAAACTGTTGATTTCGTTCAGTGTTTGCGTTGTTTTAAAGCAGTTAAAACGAAAAACGAACTGTCAGCGCATGAATGTGACTTGGTAATTTCACTTCAAGATAATGGGGATTTCAGATAATTTTGTAGGAATTGCATGAATTTCCTAAATTATTGGAGCTTCTTATAAGAGCTTTTTGATAGGTCTTTACTTCATAGCTTTACTTTCAGACATTTATCTGCTTTGAATGTACACCGTTAAGGAATCTCTGCACTCAGCAAAGACTGCTTAATCACCGAGCAAGTTTCATCGTGGTGCGAATTCAGGTTTCAAATGTAATATGTGTGCATTAAAGTTTCTTACACCACGAAAACTCAGGAAGCATAAGAAGATGGCCCACGTTTTCACAAAAACTTTCCCGTGCCATTTTTGCGACGAATTATTTACAAGCGAATGTTCGGTTAGTTTCTTTTTTTCCATTACCCTTAAGATTTTGTTTGTAAGGAGGGATGTTGAAGTTTAATATTTGTAAACTGAAAGAACAACAGCAGTTTTTTAACGTAACAAATTCGCAGTGCAAAATCGAAGTATGCAACTGAATTTAAGTATATACTTAAAGGTTACAACACACGAGCGTATTCATACGGGTATAATCAAATTTGAATGTCGAATCTGTGATTTTAAATGCAATCGTTTTGTTTGGATGGAAGAACATCAAAAGGAGGAGCACGGCTATATTTGTTCCGTATGCCAACATAAATGTGCTGAATGGGGTGCTCTTAAAGATCATACTTTGCAAGAGCATGGTGGTTATTTGACCAGTGAGTCAAATGCAGGTTTGAAATTTGTTTTTCATATTTCGACAATTTTGTTGCATTTTTTGCGATATAGCTCAAGCGATAATGACGATTATAACGGTCGCAGCAAAGAGAAAAAGATTTGCTGTCGTTTTTCTTTTCTCTCTTTATTATAGCTTCACTTTAGTTAATGAAGTTGCTGTTCCAACACTTAAACACGTTTTGTGGATGTGGACAGGTGAAAACAGAATTTTAATTGTCTTAGAAAAGTTCTTGGCAGAATTGAATGGGAACATGATGAATACAGATGTGCATTTGCGTAATTCTGGCTTTCAATAGTATTTCTTAAGCTTATGTTTAAGAGAGCTCATCCAAAATTCAAGAAAAGTCTAACTGATTTTGTTTGTTAATAAGTTTAAGAAATTTCAGTGAAACTTTGCGAAGTATTAAACTGCATTTCAAAAAAGAAGTTCCGCTTATTAGGAATGGCATACATATATACATACATACATACATACATTACATACTTACATTCATATATATATATATATTCATGCACACCTATATAATATTTGTCTACATACATACATAGTTACATAACATATACACAGAGAGGATTCACATGAATACAAAAAAGAAAGAGTAAGCTGTTCGAAGATTTCTCTCATGATTGATTGCAGAAAACGAAAAAATTCATGTGAATATGTACTGCACCATCACATATCAATTTTTTAGTGTGATATATTTTTTTCAATGAAAATAAAAGATTGGTATTATGATGTTTGATTTGTTTATTGTTATGTAATTGGCATATTTGCACTCCACCTGATATTGCTTTTCCATTTTGTTCCTTTCAAGCAATTATTCTCATTTCTGGACATTAATTAAGCCTTTCAGGTTATATCGATAGCCCACGTGTGTGGGTCATGTATAAGGGCGAATAAAAGCGCTGGAATTGAATACGCCAGCTCAAAAGTGATAAGCTGGGTCAACTTTCACGTAAGCCATATTGGCTAAATTTTTTTACAGATTGCAAGTTTCAGATTATTTCCTCCATATGCTTATTGTGTTGTTATTATTGTTACTTTGATGTATCTCGTTGTCATCATTTTCTTGTCATTTAACAAGTTAAAATTTCTCAACGTGTATAACATTATGTTTATATCTCAACGATTCCACTTTGATTTTTGCATTTGCTACAGCCCGGATGGGAAATATGCTGAATTGAACTTTCAGTTTGGATTCCTTTGAATATTCGGAAGTTTTTTTTCTTTTTTAATTTTGGTCATCTAGTTTTGCACAGAATTTTACTAAGTACCTTAATTAAGCCTTTATAACATTGTATCATTTAAAGGTGTTTTCATATTCTTTACGCAGTGTTTGTGCCATATTCCTTTTTATGAATTAGGAATATGTCAAAGCATTATTTTTTTATACTTGACAAGATAGACTTTTAAACATATGTATTCATATATCTTGACATATCTCCAAGGGCAACTAAATGGAACCAACAAATATTTTTCGCATTTTTTCATCGTATTCAGAATGTAAATGCTCACTGTTTCCATATGTTTGTACTAATTTTCATTGTTTACTTGCTTCTTACATTGTTATAAAATCAGAGTTTGCAAGATCTGATGATCTGATCTGTAAGCTCAAAATAAATCAACTAAATAAAAAATAAATGATAAATTAACGGAGATTTTAGGACAGGAGATGATGTATGCTGCAAAATCGGAAGTATGAATTTATGGAAAATGATTTTTTTTTTTTTTTTTTTTTAAGAGAAAAATCAGTGGGTTCTGTTCCGTCATACATTTTTGGAAAACCATAATGAATATGGTGATTTACTGCAGAAAGTGATACTCCATTGCAAAAACAGAAAGGACTTGCCATGTGAATAGATGTGAAATTTAAAATTATTGTCGTTATTTGATTTTGTGTTAATTCCTGTACTTTGCTGGACGTAGTATATGTAGTCGATGGTTCTTGGTTCGTCCAAATGTCTGGAATAACTAAATATTGAGCTCTTTTCAGATGCTTGGTTTGTCCCAAGTCCGGTATAGCCGAGTGTCAGGCCATTTTCAACTGCTGACCATGTAATCATGGTTTGCCAACTCGGATTGTTTTACGTCACAAAAGTAGTACTAAAAGAGGGAGAGATGTGAGGGCAGGATTTGTTGATAATAATTTCTCTTTAAACTTAATAGTTGGATGTGAACATTTGCTAGTATAAGTAAGGGAGTATAAAGTAAGGTATCGATTTACTATTGAGTGAGAGAGACAAATAATAGAAGATTCATTGGGATGAATTTTAAAAAGAATTGGAGATGGAAGCAATTTATTGTTATTTTAAAAAATAACTTTCATTAATTAGATTTTTTTATGATGCTGAATAAAAGATTGAATAAAATTGTTCTGTGAAGAAGTGTTAATAATTAATTTCAAACTGCACAGTAGATTGAATTTAAATTTTGATTATATAGTAAATAATCAGACAGGGAATGAGATCGAAAGATACTAGTGCTGATGTTGTCTTGCATTTCGTGGGAGACTGGATTTGTTTAATTCGTAAAATTCTTTGTGCAATTACCTGTATCGATTAGGCAGTAATAATCGGCATGATCTTTGACCGCTAAAACTATAGGATATATCTATCCTGAATATTTGAGTTTTGATCTATGACCTACTAGTACTTCTGACCTGCTAATATAACTATCTGGAATATGTGTTTCGATCTATGGCCTACTAATACTACTTCTGACCTGTTAATATAACTATTAAATAAAATTAATTTGATTACGCAACTGTCAGTGTGTCTATCTACAACATAAATTTTGAAGCATAGGACATATCAAAATTTTTTCATCAATTGAATAATTATAGAGTTGGGTGAATTGGTGATTAATTAACACGCTCGATGGTTCAGTATTAGTAGTGTTGAAACCGTAAGTTGCAATGCAATGTCCCGCACATCATGATACCTTATGGAATAGCAGCATATTTGACCTTAGCAGATGTCTTACTGAATGAAAGCAGGTCAAATATGAGTTTAGCAAATGCCTTATTGAATGGCAATAGGTCAAATGCGAGCTTAGCAAATGCCTTATTGAATGGCAATAGGTCAAATGCGAGCTTAGCAAATGCCTTATTGAATGGCAGTAGGTCAAATATAAGCCTGGCGGATGTTTTATTGAATTCATTAAATATTTTATTACTCTTCTAATATAGTTACTAACAATCAGTTAGCAATCATTTTTTCATCTTTAGGTTATTTATGATATTTTAATAACTAAAATATTATGTTAATTGTATCAATATATTTTTCATTCAGCAACATTTCACTTAATTTAAAAATTATACATGAAAAAAATCTTTTGCTTACTTCTCATCTACTGTAATTATCACTTAATCAGTAAGTTTCACGTACATTAGAAGCTGAAGCCAAACGTATTAAATGTTTAATTTTCAATGAAAGAAGTACTGAAAAAATCAAATTAAAATTTTTACTGAATTAAAACAATTTATAAGATGAAATGATTGATTAAAACAATTTATAGAATGAAAAAATTATCATATAGTGAATAACAGTATGATTAACAACATGGATATATTTCCGATATTCGTTCTACAACTGTCCACAATCCGAAATGACTATATCAGCTGATGCTCGTCCACTTTGAGATCCTTTACTTTCGATTGCTTTCACAACATTCATACCTTCGACCACATGGCCAAATACCACATGTTTTCCATCCAACCTATAAAAATGCATACAGAAGCTAACTTGGGTTAAAATTCCAAACTGCACAACCTTTTCTTTATATTTGATGCGGCTGCATATCCTAAATAATTTATATTCATTTAAATGACTACCTATCAAATTCAAATGAATAAGTCTTGAGTAGGAAAAAAGATGAAAAATTTTTAACAAGAAAAGATAATCATTTCGCAAATATGCAATAATTGTTCAAAGATAATTTTCGTAAAAAAATGAAATCTTCTCAAAATACAAAAATGAGATATTATGTCTAATTTATGGGTATAATTAAAACTGTCAACGAGTTCATTTTAATGTCCAATCTATTGTGAATGGAAAATGACTTCTGAGTTTTGAAATTTTTCTTATAATTAAATAATAGAAATCTTATCAAATTCACTAACTGTTCAGAAAATTTTTAGATTAATTATTTAGAGAATTTTCACATAAATTCTGAAACAAGATGTTGATCACATTCTGGTTTCCTAAAGAACAAGTAATCAGAAAAATTACAATGACAGAAATAAAAGAATTGAACTTACATTACATTGAGAAAAATCAGTCATATCGTTTCATAGATGAAAAGCACATTCTGGTTGCCTAAAAGAAGATCCGAAGTAACGATAATGAATAAGAGAAATTTATTCCTCACGGGCTAAATACTCGAGATAGCATGTTAAATTTTAGCCAAACACATTCAAAATCCTAGATACCTCTTGGGAGGAGAACTGAATATTTAACAGGTCTCAGAGAATGAATTCAAAGAGAATATATTTCACCTAAAAGCGTGAAGGAAAGAACTCGTAAGTGAGAATTAGTGCAATTCCACGCGATGGACGAAAGTTAGTTAAGATTAAGGAAATTAAAATGAAGAAAGATAATGAAATAAGAAGAGTCCAGGTAGAAACACTCCTCGGAAAACTTCGACTGACTATAAATCCTCTCGAAGTTGATGATGAAGAGAATCCTTTTAATGTCAATGATAAAGAAGATATGAATATTCAGCAAGCTAGCAGAAATTGGAGAAATTTGAAGATCCTATTGCTACGAACTAGAATTGCTTTTAACCCTTCTACAGTTACCATGATATTGGCACAAAGGTGGCAAAGGCAATTGCCAGTGGAAATCTGGAATGCTATTCGATAATGTGAAAGAGTGAGTTGAGAAGAAATCACGACGTTGTAAAAATTTTCAAATTGGTGAGAATCTTATTCTTTGATGGAAATTCTCGGTTCTGTTTATTCGGAGAATTTTTTTTAAAAGTTTTTTCTGAAATGCTCTGAAAACATTGTCCATTTTCCTTCGCAGCATTTATACTTTATCTAATAATTCAATGTAGACTGTTTCGAGTGCAAACAGCAGGTGTTTTTGTACTTGTCTAAGTAGATTTGTCTACTGCACCGTACTTATGTGTCTTATTAAAATGAAAATGTGCGGTGATATCAGTTCTTTCATGTTTTTTAAAGTTCATTACGGAAATATTCTCTGAGATATTTTAGCTATAGTTTATTTCCTTTTTAGTTTTTGTTTAAAAATTTATGTGAAAATTCTCTAAATAATTAATCTAAAAATTTCCTGAACAGTTAATGAGTCTGATAAGATTTCTACTATTTAATTATAAGAGAAATTTCAAAACTTAGAAATCATTTCTCACTGACGATAGATTGGACATTAAAATGAACTCGTTGACAGTTTTAATTATATCCGTAAATTAGATTTTACTTTTCCACGTGGTTTATTTTGAATTTTTAAACTTTTAAGTTTTTGCAGATTTTTGATAAATCCTTTATCTGATAGTTTCTAGAAATATTGAGAGATGAAGTAATGAAGATGCATGTAGTTTTCACTTAGCTTATAGTTAACTGATCATAATTACAGTTCATTTCAAATCTATACCTAAGCCTAAGCTTAATCTTTAGATAATATATAAATCATCAGCCCGCAAAATTTTTTCCTCGCTTGCAAGATACCGATTTTATTCAATATGGAAAAAGTTGAAACTTAAAAGATATTCAATTTTCGATAATGAATGAATCAAAATATTCGAAACAAACCAGTAATGTACGCTAACTGCAGCTGTCAAAAAATATTGAAATTATGAAAATTTTTAGAGATTTTTTCATGAGCTTGGGTTTTTTAATTCTTCTTTTATCTTAAAAGCTGCTAATTTTGAAGTCTTAATGATATCTAAAAAGGATAAAACTAATAAATCGGAAGAAATTCTTTTAGTTTGCTTGGAATTACAATTTTTTTTTAAATAGGATCTTTTTAAAATACTTTTTATTTTAAAACAAATTCGTGAAAAAAGATTTTAAGTTTCAGATTGAAATTTTGAAGAAGCAAATTTGAAAGTGAAATAGTTCATTCGCATTGGCAAGAGAGATATCTGATATGAATCTTTCCGGGATTCATAAAACAAAGGAACGTTTCGTTGTGAAATTACTGCAAGGAATGCAGCAAAATACAACATTAAATGGTTGATAAAGAATCCGAAAGATAAATGAACAGTTTTAAATCTTTGAGAAACAGAAGTGATTTGGAAATCTGGCAGATATCATTTATCCTCTGGTTAATTGTTTATTACTCTAACTAAACATTAGTTCGACTTTTTGGATATGCTGGAACAGTACATTGTGGCATAAACGTACAAAGATTTTTGCGACACTGAACGAAAGCCAAGGAATCAGTTTTTGCTCAGTGTTGCAAAAATTTTTGCTGCGATAAAAAAATTTTCGAAATTAGAAACTTAAAATTTTTTGAAAAAAATCTAAATTATAAAACATAATCGATATTACTAAAAAGGATAGCCCTGAACGATTTCGGTTCTTGAAAAATCTTTCTTCTTCCATCAAATTGCTCCGCAAATTTTCGATTGACATTATTACTTAATGATTCAGTGCTTCTGATTATGATAACCATCATGATTTGGTCTTCCGGGAGAACAGCATTTCTCCGCTCAGAAATGAGGGATAATTCAATTTCACAGTATTGCATAAACTCATATTACAATAAATTATTTTGCTCATTCACATGGTTAAAATTGAAAAATTAAAAGAATTCTGGAAATTTCTGAGGAATAAATCATCGGAAAACAGCAGACATCATTCAGATTTCTAAATCACTTCTGTTTTCACAAAACCTGTTTTTCCGTCTATCGTTCGGATTCTTTATCAATTGTTATCTTCTATTACTCAATCCAATCTTTCTATCCATCCGCCTATCCGTTCAGCTTCCATAAATATCGCCAATAATTTTGTTGCATTTGTTAAAGTTATTACGAAAGTAAGTGTTTTTTTGTTTTACCAATTCCAGAAAGATTCATATCAGATATTCCTCCTTCCAGTATAAATGAGAGATTTTTCTTTCGAAATTCACTCTGCTGAATTTCAATTTGAATTTTGAAGTCTTTTTCATATCCGATGACAACAATTTTTCGGCTGGAATCTCTGCAACCAGTTGTGGATTTAAGGACTCTCTCATCGTGTTGGAAAATAAAATCTCAAAAAATCTCTTTGTCTGTTGCGCTTTTTCTCTGCAAAGTATCAAAAGTCAAAATTTAAAGATTTGAAATAAAATTTGGAAATTTCCAGTTATATGTATGCAACAAATTTCAGGTTTTGGTGCCAATGCATTTTTTCTCTACTTTATTATTGATTATCTACTTTTTGTGGTCAAGTAAGTTTCCCGGTAATTGTTTGAGAGGAAGATACGTTTCATTACAACCTGCAAATTACTATCCATACATGAATGTTGTTCCAGGCATGCACGAGTGGGTTGTCTGGGTCAGAAGGATCATCAGGGAAAGATGGACGTGATGGACCTCGTGGAGACCCAGGACCGAAAGGCCCAAATGGTCCAAAAGGACAACAAGGATTGCAGGGACCACAGGGAATACAAGGTCCTGTGGGTGACAAGGGACCAGTGGGACCGCCAGGAATAAAAGGTAAGAGGACCGCAAGGAGCAATAGGAAATCCCGGAGGAACCGCATGAAGATAGGCAGCAGCAGAACTGGCAAGTAGTGGAATTTATCGATGATAGTTAAGCATCTTCATTGATATTTCTTTTGGTCTTATTTTGGTTTTTTTGATTTTCATAATATATCCTAGAATTATTCTTACCATTATGCTACTTTTTTCTGGGTTGATGGTCATCGATGCCACTTTTTAACAATAAAAATTTTTTGAAACTTAGCCGATTTTTAAATTAAGAAAAAGATGAAATAGTTATGACTATTATGATGATGTTGCAACAAGCAGAAATTGGTTTTAATTTGCGCTTTTTTGGCAGCGATAAAAAAATCATGATGTTAAACTTATGCGGTCATTGATTATGAGGAAATTCTGATCAGACCAACAATATATTTATTTTGTAGCAATGTGAAGTCACTGAATTTCAAAATGCAACGGAAATAAAATGCAATTTCAGTGTAAACAATGCCATTAACACAATTCTTTAGTTTTAGTGCACAATCAACCCTTATATTACAGAGGTTAGCTGATCGACTGAATCTAACAGAAAAGCGAAAAACAAGTAAGCAGTGTATCCTCCTTTGGTATTGTGGAACCTAAATTATGTTTCTTAGCTAAAACACAAGCTGGGGTAAAAATTTGAAGGTAGGAGACAATAATTTGCGAAGCTAACACGATGGATTATTTGACGAGCAAACTTCAATTAAATAAAATTTCCTCGATGAAAAATAATCAATTAAATAGTCTCAGGAGTTGTTGCAAACAATCTTACATATTTATAAAAGTTGATTATTTTTTCGAATCCTGCTCCATACAAAAGTAAACCCTATAATAGCCGAAAGGAGGTGTATAAATAGATTATACCGTTATCCAATTTTCAATACAATGAATATGGATAGGGTAAATCGTATTCCAGACATAGACTAATTTTAAAAATTGGAATAAACAGGTATTTAGGAACAGCCTAATGCTCAAGATGATGAACAAGCAGAAAAGTATAATGAGACACAATGAAGATATCAAGATGTTGGTCATAGAAGGATGCGGAGACAGATTGAGCAGCAACTGTGGATTATTGATGTCGGCCATCTACCAAACCTGAATGGACGACTTCAATTCCATGAAATAAAGCTTCAGCAGTATCACGAAACGATCAGTGATCTATGGAACAGATTCATATGATATTTTAATCTTAACAATGCTATAACAAGCTAAAAATTATGTATGATGCCTCAGTTCATATGAAGGAAACTAAAGTTTAAATGAAGTATTCTATCGAAGATCGATCACACTTTCAAATCTTGTTTCAGTATTCCTACGTTTCCGGATGATGAAAAGGGTATAGAGATATTGAAAAAGCGTTTCTACAAATATAATTACATTCCTCAGAAAGGAACTGTAATGGATTCCTTTGGCTAAAAGATATTAGAGAAGCTATGATAAGAGAAAATATTTAAAAAAGTTTTCTTTAGTGTAATGTTATCACTCTTCTTACTATCGGCTACCACTCATTATCATTTGGAAAATCAAGATATTGAAATAGCCCAAGAAATTAGAATTAAACTTTATTTGAACATGTTACAATATCTGCCAATGGAAGAAGAAACTCTGTAAAAATACCCGAGATAAAATCTTATTTTTAATGAAGCTTCAGTGAACATAAAAAAATTTCTCTCTAATAACAAAGAATTTAACGCCAAAATGTTTGAAAAGAATCAAGCAAAGAAAAATTCTTAGTATGACATGGAATTCTACTCAAGACATCCAAATAACCTTGAAATCATGGATTGGAAAGAAATGAACTAAGAGGGCGATCCGTTACTTGATTTACCACGTCACAATATGATCCATTCAGTTTTTTGATCCCCACAAATATAAGAATCGAATTTTTCTTCAAAACCTGTGGAAGAAGAATAAATCATGCGTTCAAATTATAGGCGACGAAGATCAACAACAATGGCAAATACTTCTTGATGAAAGGCCAACAACTATATTGCATTTACTCCGATTCGTGATAAAGCTTTCAAATTTAATCGACATTTATTACTTTAATAATGCATCAAGTTTAACATATTCAACAGCGGTGTATGAACTGAGTCAAGGAAAGCATGGAAAGAATTTACTTGAAAAAACTTAAAGGAAGGATAGCAGTTTTTTAACGTAACGAAGTGTAAAATCGAATTATGCAACTGAACTTGAAAAAAAAAAAAAAAAAAACCTAATGAGTGTGACAACACACAAGTATATTCACGGGTATAATCAAATTTGAATGTCGAATCTGTGATTTTAAATGCAATCGTTTTGTTTGGATGGAAGAACATCAAAAGGAGGAGCACGGCTATATTTGTTCCGTATGCCAGCATAAATGTGCTGAATGGGGTGCTCTTAAAGATCATACTTTGCAAGAGCATGGTGGTTATTTGACCAGTGAGTCAAATGCAGGTTTGAAATTTGTTTTTCATATTTCGACAATTTTGTTGCATTTTTTGCGATATAGCTCAAGCGATAATGACGATTATAACGGTCGCAGCAAAGAGAAAAAGATTTGCTGTCGTTTTTCTTTTCTCTCTTTATTGTAGCTTCACTTTAGTTAATGAAGTTGCTGTTCCAACACTTAAACACGTTTTGTGGATGTGGACAGGTGAAAACAGAATTTTAATTGTCTTAGAAAAGTTCTTGGCAGAATTGAATGGGAACATGATGAATACAGATGTGGATTTGCGTAATTCTGGCTTTCAATAGTGTTTCTTAAGCTTATGTTTAAGAGAGTCATCCAAAATTCAAGAAAAGTCTAACTGATTTTGTTTGTTAATAAGTTTAAGAAATTTCAGTGAAACTTTGCAAAGTATTAAACTGCATTTCAAAAAAGAAGTCCGCTTATTAGGAATGGCATACATATATACATACATACATACATTCATATATATTATATATATATTCATGCACACCTATATAATATTTGTCTACATACATACATAGTTACATAACATATACACAGAGAGGATTCACATGAATACAAAAAAGAAAGAGTAAGCTGTTCGAAGATTTCTCTCATGATTGATTGCAGAAAACGAAAAAATTTACGTGAATATGTACTGCACCATCACATATCAATTTTTTAGTGTGATATATTTTTTTCAATGAAAATAAAAGATTGGTATTATGATGTTTGGTTTGTTTATTGTTATGTAATTGGCATATTTGCACTCCACCTGATATTGCTTTTCCATTTTGTTCCTTTCAAGCAATTATTCTCATTTCTGGACATTAATTAAGCCTTTCAGGTTATATCGATAGCCACGTGTGTGGGTCATGTATAAGGGCGAATAAAAGCGCTGGAATTGAATACGCCAGCTCAAAAGTGATAAGCTGGGTCAACTTTCACGTAAGCCATATTGGCTAAATTTTTTTACAGATTGCAAGTTTCAGATTATTTCCTCCATATGCTTATTGTGTTGTTATTGTTGTTACTTTGATGTATCTCGTTGTCATCATTTTCTTGTCATTTAACAAGTTAAAATTTCTCAACGTGTATAACATTATGTTTATATCTCAACGATTCCACTTTGATTTTTGCATTTGCTACAGCCAGGATGGGAAATGTGCTGAATTGAACTTTCAGTTTGGGTTCCTTTGAATATTCGGAAGTTTTTTTTTTTTTTTTTATTTTTGGTCATCTAGTTTTGCACAGAATTTTAATAAGTACTTAATTAAGCCTTTATACATGTATCATTTAAAGGTGTTTTCATATTCTTTACGCAGTGTTTGTGCCATATTCCTTTTTATGAATTAGGAATATGTCAAAGCATTATTTTTTTATACTTGACAAGATAGACTTTTAAACATATGTATTCATATATCTTGACATATCTCCAAGGGCAACTAAATGGAACCAACGAATATTTTTCGCATTTTTTCATCGTATTCAGAATGTAAATGCTCACTGTTTCCATATGTTTGTACTAATTTTCATTGTTTACTTGCTGCTTACATTGTTATAAAATCAGAGTTTGCAAGATCTGATGATCTGATCTGTAAGCTCAAAATAAATCAACTAAATAAAAAATAAATGATAAATTAACGGAGATTTTAGGACAGGAGATGATGTATGCTGCAAAATCGGAAGTATGAATTTATGGAAAATGTTTTTTTTTTTTTTTTTTTAAGAGAAAAATCAGTGGGTTCTGTTCCGTCATACATTTTTGGAAAACCATAATGAATATGGTGATTTACTGCAGAAAGTGATACTCCATTGCAAAAACAGAAAGGACTTGCCATGTGAATAGATGTGAAATTTAAAATTATTGTCGTTATTTGATTTTGTGTTAATTCCTGTACTTTGCTGGGCGGTAGTATGTGCAGTCGATAGTTCTTGGTTCGTCCAAATGTCTGGAATAACTAATATTGAGCTCTTTTCAGATCTTGGTTTGTCCCAAGTCCGGTATAGCCGAGTGTCAGGCCATTTCCAACTGCTGACCATGTAATCATGGATTGTTTGCCAACTCGGATTGTTTTACGTCACAAAAGTAGTATAAAAGAGGGAGAGATGTGAGGGCAAGATTTGTCGATAATAATTTCTCTTAAAACTTAATAGTTGAATGTGAACATTTGCTAGTATAAGTAAGGGAGTATAAAGTAAGGTATCGATTTACTAATGAGTGAGAGAGACAAATAATAGAAGATTCATTGGGATGGATTTTAAAAAGAATTGGAGATGGAAGCAATTTATTGTTATTTTAAAAAATAACTTCATTAATTAGATTTTTTATGATGCTGAATAAAAGATTGAATAAAATTGTTCTGTGAAGGGATGTTAATAATTAATTTCAAGCTGCACAGTAGATTGAATTTAAATTTTGATTGTATAGTAAATAATCAGACAGGGAATGAGATCGAAAGATACAGTGCTGATGTTGTCTTGCATTTCTGGGAGACTGGATTTGTTTAATTCGTAAAATTCTTTGTGCAATTACCTGTATCGATTAGGCAGTAATAATCGGCATGATCTTTGACCGCTAAAACTATAGGATATATCTATCCTGAATATATGAGTTTTGATCTATGACCTACTAGTGCTTCTGACCTGCTAATATAACTATCTGGAATATGTGTTTCGATCTATGGCCTACTAATACTACTTCTGACCTGTTAATATAACTATTAAATAAAATTAATTTGATTACGCAACTGTCAGTGTGTCTATCTACAACATAAATTTTGAAGCATAGGACATATCAAAATTTTTTCATCAATTGAATAATTATAGAGTTGGGTGAATTGGTGATTAATTAACACGCTCGATGGTTCAGTATTAGTAGTGTTGAAACTGTAAGTTGCAATGCAATGTCCCGCACATCATGATACCTTATGGAATAGCAGCAGGTCAAATATGACCTTAGCAGATGTCTTATTGAATGAAAGCAGGTCAAATGTGAGCTTAGCAAATGCCTTATTGAATGGCAGTAGGTCAAATATAAGCCTGGCGGATGTTTTATTGAATTCATTAAATATTTTATTACTCTTCTAATATAGTTACTAACAATCAGTTAGCAATCATTTTTTCATCTTTAGGCTATTTATGATATTTTAATAACTAAAATATTATGTTAATTGTATCAATATATTTTTCATTCAGCAACATTTCACTTAATTTAAAAATTATACATGAAAAAAATCTTTTGCTTACTTCTCATCTACTGTAATTATCACTTAATCAGTAAGTTTCACGTACATTAGAAGCTGAAAGTCAAACGTATTAAATGTTTAATTTTCAATGAAAGAAGTACTGAAAAAATCAAATTAAAATTTTTACTGAATTAAAACAATTTATAAGATGAAATGATTGATTAAAACAATTTATAGAATGAAAAAATTATCATATAGTGAATAACAGTATGATTAACAACATGGATATATTTCCGATATTCGTTCTACAACTGTCCACAATCCGAAATGACTATATCAGCTGATGCTCGTCCACTTTGAGATCCTTTACTTTCGATTGCTTTCACAACATTCATACCTTCGACCACATGGCCAAATACCACATGTTTTCCATCCAACCTACAAAAATGCATACAGAAGCTAACTTGGGTTAAAATTCCAAACTGCACAACCCCTTTTCTTTATATTTGATGCGGCTGCATATCCTAAATAATTTATATTCATTTAAATGACTACCTATCAAATTCAAATGAATAAGTCTTGAGTAGGAAAAAAGATGAGAAATTTTTAACAAGAAAAGATAATCATTTCGCAAATATGCAATAATTGTTCAAAGATAATTTTCGTAAAAAAATGAAATCTTCGCAAAATAAAAAAGTGAAATATTATGTCAAAAAAAGTTACCGGAAAGTAAAGCAATTTGAAAAAGAAGAAAACTTTCTCCCCTGTTACAAAATATGCCATATTGATATATTTTTTAAGAGGAGACAGCATATTTATATATTTAAATAAACCATTAAAGGTTATTTAATTATTAAATTTTCCACCTCAAAAAAAACAAACATTTGAAAATGAGGCTTACCATTCGGTTTTCGCAGTACAGATGAAAAATTGTGAGCCATTAGTATTTGGTCCTGCATTAGCCATTGATAAGACACCAGGACCTGTATGCTTTTCCTGAAATCTTCCAGCAATTTCAATCCGAGCTTTTCTCAGACATTCCATGTTTTAGCTACAGTGATCTGTTGATGATTTTGATTTTCATATAGCAATCTTTTAATTTTATCCATACAAGTTATTTCCAAATGTTAATACAATGTCATATAAAATTTAAGCATTTGACATTAGCCTAATACCTGACAAAGCAATTCTACAATCCTTCAAATATCAAAAAAAGATGAAAAACCAGGAAGTTTTTACCTGGAAATTTTCGTCAGGGAATTTTTCACCATAAATTGATTCACCTCCTGTACCATTTCCACGTGTGAAATCACCACCCTGCAAAAGAAGACGAATGCTTGAAATTTGAAAATACATATAAAGCTTAAAATTGATACGCTCTAAGTTATATTTTAAGAAATAAAATGAAACAGCTGCTCCATTTTTAAATGATAATCGATTGATGATCTGATTTCTAAATATACTACAGTTTGCAAAGCTGAATAACAAATATTCCTTTGCAAAATTCAATCAATGACTAACCTGTAACATGAAATTAGGTATGACACGATGAAATTTTGATCCTTTATAGTGTAGTTTTTTGCCACTTCGTCCTATCCCTCTTTCACCGGTACAAAGGCAACGGAAATTTTCCACTGTCTTTGGTACAATATCGGCAAAAAGCTAAATTAGACGTATTAATTAACCGTGAAACTTATCTAATTCAGAATATTTTTCAGTTTTTTTTTTTTTTTTTTTTTTTAAATTACTTTCACTGAAAATTACAATCACTGTATTGGGTAACCAGGAAGACGGTAATGTTTCACAGCTAATAATCTTTTTCTGGTTTTAAGTTAAATTTTTCGATAACACTGCATTTTCTGATTTTAAGTTAAATATTTTCCATAACACGGTGACGCGTATCATATCATTTCCATGATACTATATTGTCAACTGTTTTTTTCCGTAACACGGTAACTCGTACCGTATTATTTTCAGATCCTATGATACTTTATTGTCAACTGAAAAAATTCCAAGAGCAAAAGAAACATCAAAGAACATACCTCCATGATAATTCGTCCTGCATTACTTCCACCAATGGTTATATCGAAGAATACTCGTGGTCGTGCCATTACCTAAAATTTCTAAAATCTTTTTTCTTTTCTAATTAAAAAAATGAAAATAAGCTTTAACGATGTATGATGATTTTGATCAATACGAAGACATATGGCACTATCATTAACAAACATTCCCATTATATATTATAATGAATGAAATTTAACAGTGAAAAGTATTATGACAGCGAAGTTATGATAGTGAAAATTATTACGATAGCGAAATTATGATGGTGAAAAGTTATGCTAGTGAAGAATTATGAAAGCGAAGTAATGATAGTGAAAATATTACGGTAGTGAAAAGTTATGATAGTGAAAAGTATTATGATAGCGAAGTTATGATGGTGGAAAGTTATGCTAGCAAAGAATTATGATAGCAAAAATATTATGACAGTGAAAAGTATTATGGTAGCGAAGTTATGATAGTGAAAAGTATTATGACAGAGAAGTTATGATAGCGAAAATATTATGATATTGTGCCTAGAATTGATTTATTTCAACCAACCAAGAGTAGCCTATTGTACAGTGGTTCGCGGCCTTTCCATGACCACATTGGTCACTTTAGTTTTTCCATTTGTAGCTGCGAGAACAAAAAATTCAAAAGTAATAAACTTCTTTAACTTGAAAAAAGAATTTTAAACAAAACTTTTTACTACATAATATTAACAGAAGAAGAAAAAATAATACCTCCTTGTTCTCAGATCACTAAATTAGAAAATGATTCCCGCTTGTTCTCAGATCACTAAGTTAGAAAATAATTCCCGCTTGTTCTAGTTATCACTAACTCATTGAGAATCACTATATTTAGAGATCTGTGAATTCTATTCATTTATCTAACGATAAGGTCATTGTTGAAACTTCAATTTACCTAAAAATTTAAAATCAATTTACCAAAAAGAAAAATCAGAAATCAAAAATTAAAAATCAATTTACCCACTGTACAATATGTATCCGTTAGATTAAATCAAATGAAATTTACATTTGCTATGTCACACATAAAGTCATATAGTCTCAATAATAGATGGTGTACACAGGCTGTCATGATGTGCAGACTGTCAGTGCACAGACTAGATGGTGTACACAGGCTGTCATGATGTGCAGACTGTCAGTGTGCAGACTGTCAGTGCACAGACTAGATGGTGTACACAGACTGTCAGACATAAAATTTGGAAAAGCTATTATATTTACAAGTTATGATAGCAGCTGTAGTGAGTGACATTTGGGCAGTTGACATTTGGCAAAGGGCGGAAAAGTTTTCTTGTTTTGGACAGAGAATGCAGATTCTGGAGGGGAAATTTATGTGTAGAATTATGGGTGACTTGCTCAACTTTGACCTTTGACCGATGAATGTAGCAGCGATGACGATCAGCGAGAGACCATCCTACAGCGGTGGAAAAGAAAAAGAATACACGATCAATAGAACACAAGACAGGTGCAGTGCATATGCACCTTTTTAAAATAACTTTTATTCCATTAATGAAAAATTTCCAATGAATTTTTTCTTTCTTGCACTATTAGAAATTTTTCTAGTAAAGCCAGGATTCAGAATTTTTAAATCTGTAAATGAGTACTACATATGCATCTGTGCTATCTCTTTGCCAAATACCTGCAAGTACTCTCCATGTTGACATTTGAATTGGCAAACATTTTCGATATTTTATTCTTTAAGTAAAAATTAATATAATAACTAATATTAACTTCTAAGGGATCATCCTTATCTTTAGAAAAAGATAAAGAAGCAAAGCATAAATAACAAAACTATAGAAAATAATATAGTGATTTTCTCAGCTTCCTCATTATATTTATCGCCATTGTGACCTTTAACCCACCTCCAATTAATCTTGTGTTGTGAAACAAATCTCATCCAATTCCTCCCACAACTCATATTTTTTACTCATTTTTTATTACTTGTCTTTCAGCCATTCACTTCCCACTCTTTTATACCATACTTAACACAGTTACTCCAAATAAATAGGTAAAAATATGAAGTTTGAAATTCGCAGGAATGTCAAAGTGTGTGACGCATGACACGCATAGCACGTACTTTCTTCTTGTTGTAGGGTAAATTTAAATTATATAGGTAAGTTAAAAGGGAATAATTTCGTAGTAATATGAATGCTTTTCACTATCATGACAAATGCTTCGAACTTTTAGTACTACTATCATCATGTTCTTCACTATTTCTTATCCATCTAAAACAGCAAGTTATATTGTGAAACAGAAATATGTTTCATTCATAAACATCAAAATGAAATTGAAATAAAAGTTTGTTTAAATGCAGCACAACAATGTTAACGACTCTAAATGAGAAGAAACAAAAAAAAGGAACAATCTACATCGATCGTTCAATCATGGGGTTTTGTGTACCTTGACCTTAATTTGATCTTGTGTACCTTGACCCCATATGTACTTTAACAGCTCAATTTTCAAGAATAACTATAGGAATACAGGAAACACGATTTTTCTCGTTTTTTCCTAATATTATTTAGAAAATCACCGTTAAGTCTTCAAAAACAAATTCAAATACTACATCTATTTAAAAAAAAAATACTTCGAAATAATTTTTTCACTTAGGCAAAATTGGATTTGTTATCGTCAAAAAAAAAAAAATTCAAACGATTCCTACTCTATGAAATAATATCTGAAATTTACATACTGAATAAATAAACGTAAAAGGAAGTACAATCAGTTGGATGCAATAACTTATATGTCATCAGAACTGATATAATGGAATAAATTGACAGAATATTCAAATTATTTTCAAGGAAGTGAAATCTATGTATAACAATTATGTTAGTCTCTCCTAAATTAAGAATATAATTGAGGCGAATAAAATTTAAGGAAAAAAAAGTAATACACAGAAGGGGAAAAAGAAAACAAAACAATATAACTGCAGTCCTCAAACTTCTTCCCTAATTATTTCACTTAAAAGGACTGTGCCAGCTTTTACTTCCATTCCATCTACCACCATCCCACCTCATTCATTCATCCATCCATCCGTCATTTGGTGCACTTTTTGCTCGTTGCAACCGTTTTCGGTGTGCTCAAACGTCTAAAGAATGCTTCTCTTTCCGCTTCCGTACGTCGACGTGGAGCTGGAGGAACAGCCAGTTTTGATTGCACTGTTTTTGCAGACTTCGTGAGATGAGTAGTAGATGTAGATTGCACTTTCTGAAAAGAGTTAAGAATTAGCTAGATGGAAGATATCCTAAAATGCCCAGCAAAAAATGTGATTGGCAACCATTTCAACGTTATTGACGTTATAAAAATAACGTCGAAATGAAAGTCTGTAACGTCAATAACGTCGAAAACGAAAGTCGGTAACGTCAGTAACGTCGAAAATGAAAGTCGATAACGTAACATTTAAAGACAACTAAAGTCTGACAGTGAATCACACAAAATTTTGTTTTTAAGGATAATCCAAATTTACTAAACAATAACAAACCAATATGCCCAAAAGTCCTTAAAATAATAATGGAATGATCCATGTTGATTGTTTGCGGACGACCAAAAATAACTTAAGTATGGAAAATTAAAAAGGTCCCGAAAAAAATCTACAACAAATGATTCTTCTAACTACTGCTGCTAGAGACGTTAAAAGTCTATTAGTCTTAGTTAGTGCTTATCCCATTAGCTAATGAAAAATGTAATTATTACTTAATTTGATCGATTGTTTTTAAAATTTTTACCACCAAGAATGACATCCATCTTTTTTTACGTAAGTTATTCTCGTACTTTCTAGCTATTCCATCATTTTCATGCATACATATACGGTCAACCTACCTGAATTTAACAGATCAGTCCTTACACAATGCATAAAAAGCGCAAAGTTCAGAAAAAAACTTGATATATAGAAAAACAAAACAACTATTGGTTTGAATAGAAAAAAGGTCCAATAAGTTTTCAAATCCCTTTCATTAAGTGCTTTAATGAAAAGTATTTTTTTTCGAAAAAAAAACCCTTACTTTTGCTGCAACACGACTTCTTAAACAAGGTGCAAATTCAAGCAAAGGTTCTGGTTTCTTCGTAACAACTGTCCAAATTTTATCCCCTATAAGTTTTATCAGTCATTAGTGAAGAACTCTATTGAATAATGAGAAGGAAAACAAACTTCAACTGCCATCCTGTCTATGATAAAAGTACCGAAAAGAAAGAGAACGAAAAGTTTTTTTTTTTAAAAAAAAGAAACTTCTATAAAAGACACCATACCATTCTCCTTTCCTATTGCTTTAGTTACATCTCGGTCCAACGAATCACCCCCCTTTGGCCGTCGAGTTAGTGAATGCCGAAAACGACTTTCGCTTTCGATCGGTGGAAGACTATCCACACCCTTGACTCTTCCTAAAAATTTGTGTAAAAGGATAAAATTGTGCAAATCAGAATTTTTTTTTTGTGTAAATCATATAGTACCTATCTTGCAATCAATTCATAGTACAATGTTTATGCTTGAATCCTATATCAAGCAAACGTACTATTTCAGAATGATGACTACTTTTTGTCCATCACTTAGTAGATGAGAAAGAAAATAACCTTGAGTATTTCGGACACGAATAGGTTCATTAACTCCACGAGTACGCGAACGTGATATGTGACCCTTTTCAGCACTCTAAAGATATTAAAATATAAATCAAGAAAGTAGACAATCATCATGAACAACATTAGATTTATTTTCTTGATAAGGTTCAGACTAGGGAAAGGGAAAGTGTTAAAAAAAAATTTAAACGCAAATTTAAAGAAAATAAAAAGAAAAAGAACGTAAGCCTATGTGAATATTGATAGCTATCAATAACATCAGAACAAATTAGGATGCTCCAAATCAATTTATTTCTTATGAATGTGCTATTATAATTGTGCTGATGTTCTTGATATATCTAATTCTTCCGTATCACGAACAGATAAATTGTCATCTAAATGAATCTTACAACGAATTCTTCCTTAAAATTAAAAATTTCAAGCAAACATATCGGCTTTCATTTTTCTAAAAGTCAAAAAATTTCGAAGTGATTCTTTGGCTAAATTCCATTCACCATGATCCATCCCTCTGTATGTTCCTTCTTTTCTCTCATGCTCTTTTTTTTCCCTTATTTTCGTTTAAATTTCCAGGTATTTTTTCTTGTAACACTTTTCCTTTCCAGTCTGAACCTAATCAGTAACATCTGGACTTCCTTAATCTTCCATCTACTAGAACCTAACCTCTTGCTACAAAAAATCACTCAGAATGCCTTTCCTAAGCAGTGATTTCCTAATTGGAAATGACCTCTACCTCACTGAGAATCCCTTTCCTAAGTAGTGATTTTCTTACTGATAATGACCTCTACCTATCGTAGTTAGTTAAGAATTAAAATTTCACTATAAAAAAAATCTTTTTTAATGAGAAAAAACACTCTTTTCCCATCAGATATCTTTATTACTTAAAAGCTTTCTGTGGCTTTAAGAATCCCCGCTATGGAAACTTATAAGAGCTTCAGAACCGAAATTACACCATTTTTTAGCAAATGATTTTTTAGCAAAAAAAACAAATGCTAATACCTTAGTATTAGATACAGGTGCAATTCTGTTCACAACAACATTTCTTGGAATATTTGGATTCAGCTGTGACAAAGGATGAACATGTATCGATTTTTTTTGTGTACACACTCCTGAACTGATTTTCATCACGTCCAAATTTTCATCGCTAAAATGAATAAATTTATTACTTAATTTATCAGTAATTTTTCAAAATATGTATTTTTTCCCTCGATTTATTTGATCTAACTGCTTAAGTCTTCATATGTTTCGTAGTATAAAATTTACTGATACAAAGCGACGCGCACCTTGAATAGAGCAATAATGTGTTAATATCTAGATACTCTTAACTTGAGAGCTCATCACATCCAGAACTTCTGAATGCGTAATAAGTAATTCGCTGTCTTCAATGAGAATTCGATTCATTAAAAGTGAACAACGATCGTATGCTTTGCTTATCTATTATTCTCCTTGGTTAGTGAATAAAGCGCCCATTACTTTACGCTAAATTATGAAGACAGACAGATACTACTAAGTCAACAACAAAGTGAAAAATTTTTAAAATAATTAACAATAATACCTTTGCTTTAATCTGGCTCGTGCTCTAGTTTCAGGTCCTTTGTACGGTGATTTCTTTATTGCTCCTGGCTTAGAAACCACTTTTTCGGTATTCACAACGGTTTTCATGGTTAAATTCGTTCCATTTTGACGTTGAGCCGTTGTTATTCGATTTGTCTTTAAAGCATTTTGAGTTCTCAACGAAGCATTTTTGGTCGCAGCATCGCTCGTACTGGCAGAACGAACGCGTAGAAGTCCACGTGATTGAATTCGCAGAGCCGTTTCCGTTGTTTTTCTTACTGATGAATCATGAGAGCCCATAAGACCTATTGCGGGCTTTTTCATTCTGGATTCAGCGCTTGCTGCTCGAACCTTAGTTGCGGGTTGACATCTCACTGATTGACATCCCACTCTTTGTTTCGTTTCAACAGACTGTATACGGTTCCTATCTCTATTCAACGAATGCTGATGTATCTGAGTGGGATACAGTGGGCGCTGAGAAGCGCTGCAACTCTTCGATGCCTGATTTGAACCGATTGAAGGGATTCTGGAAGTGTGACTTGCCGTCTTCCTATCAGCATGATTATTTGGACCATTGACCAATTCCATGATACATGTCGATAAGTGCGGTGCATTTTCTGTGAAATTTGAAATCTTTAACAAAATTATTCAATTTCTGTCCAATTTTATAGCATTTGTCTAGAACTTATCAATGAAACATTATGAACTATGGTAAACAAAACTGTATACGTCTACATATATATAGTAACCTAGATATTTGAAACACACCTTCTTGTGAAATTGTATTCGACCGACGTCCCGACAAATGTGTCCGCGATGGTGGACGAAACATTGCTAAACGATTAAGCTCAAATGGAACATTGTCTGCAATTGAATTTAATAACGCTTTTAATTTTGCTGAAAGATTTGAAAAAAATAATTTACAACATTTTCAAGGCTTATATTATTAATTTGAATGATAACTCGGCCGGATATATTATAGATTTTCAAATATCCACATTTTTTTCAAGTTCACAAACGACATTACCGTGAATATTTACGGCTGCTGCATCAGTTGGATCTACTGTTATCACCTCGTCAGCATGTGTTTTTATAACTTTTGATATTTGCTCAAATTGTTGCTCGACATCGGAAGATACAAATTTGCATCTATCACGTAGTGGCATGCAATGAACTGCATCGGTCTTTGTTGTGGTATTTGTTTGTAAAGTCAGCAAATCCTGGAAATAAAGAGAAAGACAATAAAATAATGCAAGAAACTGAAAATGATTGGCAAAATATAGTTTTTTTTTCAGAAAAATAAATCTGACATGTATAAACACATCTACCTTTTCCTTATATTTCTAAACTAAACTATTCTCTCTCTTTCTAAATCTTTTTCTTCAGTACGATCACTGCATCTATCACATAAAGCTTTTTGATCTAAATTAATTTTACATTGTTTTCAATCTTTCTTTGGTATTTAAAATGGAATTACATATGTCTCAAAAGATGCTTTTTTCCACGAATGATCAGTGAAATTTTAGAATACTAATTTCTGAATGTAATTACCACTGCCTGGCTAACATTCCTTATGTGATAATCAGTGTAGGATTCACGAATCGGAATTAGGATAATTAAACATTAAATAACAAACGATCACTAAATTTGTTTAAAATTAAATGTACATTAGATAGTAACATATATAAATTGAAAAGAACAAATTTGGATTAATTTTTAAGCATACAATGGGCGCTTTTTGTTTGTTATGTGTTAAATTTTTTTCTCATTAAAAAACCAAAGATAATCTTTCAATAGGATTTTTAGATATGAGAAAAAGAAAGCAATAACAAAAACAATAAAATCAAGATTGGAAACATACGAAGAATCTGTCACCCAACGTGCTCTCATGTTCATCACCATCACCGCCACCAGCTTGTCCTCCAAATATGGCATGACGCGGCACTGTTGCAATATTGAAACTATCATCATCACACATTGCTAACTAAAGAATATTTCAACTTATATTTTAAATTAAACTAATTCAAGAACATATCAATATGTATTCGAAATGAAATTGCTAACTAAACAGAATGTTAATGTATATTCGAAATGAAATTGTTAACTGAGTAATGTGCTTTTTTTATATTTGAAATATATTTGAAATAATATTTGAAATCAAATTCCTAATCGAATAACACATTAATTTATATTCGAAATTAAATTGCTAACTGAATAATGTACCACTTTATATTTGAAATCAAATTCCTAACTGGATAACACGTTAATTTATAATCTAATTAAATCGCTAGCTAGATAATGTGCCAGTTTGTATTTGAAATTAAATTTCAACTCAAACCCGAACAGGAATAACCCAAAAATGTTATTTGACGATTTGGAAGTGACTGAGGAAAAACTTTCAAATTTGGTGCTTCGCGGCATTTTGACAACTTTGTTGGCATTTTGCAGCTCAATTGCATTTGCTTTTACAATTTTGAGAAGGTCGTTTAAATTTTTGATTGAATTTTTTCTTCAAATTATCTCTAATTACTAGTTAAATTTTAATTATTATTAAATTCGAGGTAAGAAGAAGAAGTAAAGGAAGAAAAGATAGGCTATTTCATGACTAAATTACAGATTCTGGCAATTTGTATATTTGATTTATTGATAATATGCTCGGAGGAAATAAGATACTTTCGGAATATCTCGGAGGAAATACTTTTGGGAATAATCTTGAATACTTTGCAAAACTTTCAAAGAAGGAAATGTGAGAGTTCCAATGACAGATGTAAGAAATACAAATAAATAATAAATAATAGCTAAGCACAATAATTTGTAAAAATGATAGTTTAGAGATATTCCCTAGATTTGATCATATTTTGTCAAATATTTAACACTTAATATTTCCAAAAAATGGTTATCGAATATCGAAAGATATCATACAGAAATGATTGAGCAAAAATTCTAGCCAAGAGCCAAGTTAAATATCTAATAATAAATGAATTATGAGCCAGGAATGAGCCAAGAATGAATTCGACAATTATTAATAAACACGGACCACTTACTAATTACTCATTAGCACACAATAATGTTTTTGTTGTTTTTTTTCGATTCTTGATAAATCATGAGATTTCAGGATTTCAACGTGGTTTCCTTTCTTATATCAATTGTTAGCCTTACTTGGCGAAACATCTTAATTTCCCGCGAAATATCCTGGGTTCCCACGGAATATAATGGGTTTCCTCGGGGGAATTCAATAATTCATAAAAGAATGAAAGAGAAAAAAGAATTTAATTCACCAGATATGTCCTGAAATGATACTATAAAACGGCTGCTCATGTAAATAATGAAGAAAAATAATGAGATAGTGGTGATATTTCTGATGGAAAGGTTCTTCTTTCTCATTTTTTCTCTCTCCCTCTACCTCTTTCTTTCTTCCGCTCTTCCATCTCCCTTTCTCTCTCTCCCTCTCTCTGTCTCTCATTTTGTTTGTGAAAGATCACGATCAACTTATATGTGTTTTCCTGGTTAGGTGGATATTTTGGGAAATATCAGGAATATCATCTGGAAAGTTTTTCACTTTTTTGTTTTATCTTTATCTTTTTGCAAGTCGACAGGTGGTGATAAATGAAATAATGAAATTTGAGAGTTAATATTTATAATTTTACTTAATTATCTCTGTCTATCTGTATATGTTATAATTCATAATTAATCGTTTATAGCATTATTAATTAATGCTAGCAGCTTATTACTTAATGACAATCTATAAAATATAATTATCATTCGCTGATAAATTTAGCTGTCAAATCACTTACGATTTAACACTTGCTTATAATATCTTATCATTAACAATATCTGACTGATATTCATCATTTTAGTTGTTTGTTATGGTCTATTCAGTAATATTATTAATTAGTGATTTATCAGATATGTTGTAATTTACTGATAATTTGCTTATCAATAAATAATAAAACAAAAGCAATTTATCATATTCATATCACTCAGTAATCGCTTGCTATTAGATATAGCCGATCGATTTCACTATTAGTTTTTTCCGATAAATTATCACTTTGCTGTTAACTTATTACGTTGTCCCAAAATTTTACATTTTCAAAATTTATCTTTTCGTTTTGTTAAAATTTGAATTTTCTTCACCATCTGACATTTATCGATATCTATAGAACGGTAATCAATTTTCTTCTTCTTTAGCTATACTTAATTATTTTAAACTTTCAAACGGTATGTTTTTATCTTTCCGAAATTTACCGAATCATTTCTAATCTAATAAATTACCTTAAACTTTCCACTAACACCATTATCAACTGGGCAATATCCTTTTTCTCTCTCCTGAATTATCACTTAGTATCAGCTGCAATTCCATTTTTCATCAATTTATTCGTATCCTAAAAGCGAACTCTCTCAAATTCTCAGATGAATGATGCTTTTTAAATGTGCTGGACTATTTAAAGGATGATGAGCAGATTGTATGTACTATTTGAAAAATATTTTTCTTTTTGCTCAACAACTCAATTATGTAAATATTACGATTTAATGAATCAGTTGAGTCTGTTTAATGAATAGAATGCAATGATATTCTGGAATCATCCCATATCATAACTGTTTCAGTGGTGATAAAACTAAAACTTAATTATCTAATTAACTTAATTATTCAATCTTAATTAACTTAATTACCTAGTTATGCATTTGTCCAATCAAAGTAACCTTTTACTGCTATTCTTGGCACTGTTTAAGGATGACTGCATAAGTATCAAATTTGAATTTTCAGATTAAAATTAACGTATGTCTTCGCTTCCAACATTTTAAAAGATTCTGGATTTTAATTTAGCAAAAAATAAGGTAAGGAAGCAAAAATATTCTGTCAATTAATTAGCTTAATGAGTATATGCAAATGGCAGCAAGTTTGCAATAGTGATTTATCTATTCGAATAAATCGTGATATTTACATAATACAGAGATCGGAAAAACCACAATTCTGTTATTTGAGTTGTTTTCACAAAATCTGGTTGCATTTTGCTAATAATTTATTTTAGTTAAATGCTATCGTTCTTTCACTTAATAGGTTTTTTATGCTTTCTATGGATGAATTTGTAAATATCACGATTTACTAATCTCAATTAATTAATTTAATGAGCATATTTTCCTTACTTGGAGCAATTAAGCTCGAGTCTGTCACCTTATTAAATCTAACAAACTTTTTATTTCTATTAAATTCGGACTTGAATTGACTAAATTTGCAAAATAGGACAATCTGTGCATAAGACTGAATCTCTGGATTGTTTTTGTTTGGTTAAGTTTAGATAAAATGATTTCAAATTGGATTTTTTATAGGCTCATAATGAGTAACCCAGGAAATACATTAAGCAGTATTCCTTTGACAATCATCGAAAAGACTATAAACATTTACACAGTGCTTCTATTTATTATTCGTTTTTTCGTGTAACACAGAATATAAATTAGAAATAATAAAATAGTAAGAAAATTTAGGCTTAATGGCAGTAAGTTAGGAAAAGCGGCTTGTACTATTAGAAATTTTGAATGTCGCGGTGTTTGAATTTAAATAATCATGATTTTGATTTGCGCGATGTTTGAACTTAAGTCATCATGAAGGATTGTCATGATTGAATACGATTGGTTGAATACATTTGGCTGACTTTATCCAGCAGTACTATTTTGATTATGGATTTCTCGGTTTACTTCAGGTAACAAACTCCCAAAGTTCGTCTGCCAAACACTACCCGGCAGTTGCAGAAGTTGTTTCTGTTTTAACGAAGAATAAACCGTAATAACATTCATGGGACGACGATGATACAATTTACTTATTGGAGGTAAGAATCTACTATAATTGAATTTTTAACGAATCTACTATAATTGAATTTTTTTTTTAACTAAAGTGTTTCATGTGAAATTTAATTTTTAGGTTCATGGAAAACATTTGTATAAGATAGTTTTTAGTATTGTCGATAATTTCGTTAACCAGAAGTTTGGCGGAAGAATAAAAGTCAAAGAAATGTTAGGACTTGTTGACGGTAAGCGATAATTCAGATTCGCTATCGCAGAATATTCCCATTGATTTGTAAGTTGCAGTTTTCAGCCTTTTGTCCTTTATTTGTGTCTCAACTTCATCTCAACATTTTCCTGGATTTGTGGATTTTCCGATTTTCCGAACATTATTTTAGGTTATGAAGAGACAAACATGTTCACTCATTCATCATTTAACCTAGAAAAGCTTGTCTACATTATTGAAGGTGGTTAGTAATTTTGAATTTTCGAAATATAAAC
The DNA here is from genome assembly GCA_037074765.1 of Mansonella perstans. NCBI lineage: Eukaryota > Metazoa > Nematoda > Chromadorea > Rhabditida > Onchocercidae > Mansonella > Mansonella perstans. Next base: position 31,405 of record JBAMDO010000209.1, read on the forward strand.
ACTTGTTTGTGAATCGGTCGTTACATGTAATTGCTAATCTGGATGGAATCATTAATAAAATGGTTCTTTCTTCCAGAAATCACTTTGTAATTTGTTCTTCTTTCAATTCATACTGGAATCTAAATAATAGCGGCTACAATGTTGTTTAATTGAGTGATCTGATTAAATTGATCAACAAGAACTGATCGATTTCACTGGAAAAATTGATGTGATATTCTTACATCCATGGAATAAAAAAATTTTTCCAAATTTAAGTGTCTATCGTCGGTATGTGTAACAGAAGATGCTGCAACAAAGATGTAAAACTCATATTTGGCATCATAATTCAACATCTTTAATTCACAGCGTCTGAAGATTCTACGATTCAAATGCAAAAGACCCGTGTGAGTAGTTCCCTTCCCGCATGGACCCGTATGAGTAGTTCTAGGATCAACCAACATTATAAATTGTTGGAGTTGCTGAAATATTAAAAGATGTTTTTATTATTGCTCTTATTTGTTGTGTCATTATGCTGGTCAGAAAGACAAAAAGTTGTTTCTAAGTGTATTCAACGTGCACATATTGCTTCTCAAATTAACAAATTTGAAAATGCATTAATTAGCATTACACAAATTCAAGTAAAAAATTATTTTTGACCATCCATTATTTGTGATTATTTTTCGTAATTCCCAATTCCTTTTTAACTTTTAGGAAATCCATTATTCATTTCCATGTTTATTTATTTCGATTTCAAATACTAAGCTTAAATTGCCAAAAGAATAAGCCTAAAATCATCCTAAAATAAAGCCTAAAATCCTTTTTTGAGAATTACAATAAAGCTTTGATATGATATAGTTAGTATGCTGGACGAAGTGATATTATCGCGGACATAATATTACTAATGTTTTTTACTAATTTTGAAGCAATCAATATGTAACATACATATAAGCCAGAAAATATGTATTAAAAGAGATTTTAAAAATGAAATGTAGAATTGGTAAATTCTTTCAGTAAAAGACTAGAAAAGAAATTCAGAGCATTCGGATAAACAAGTAAACTGATCATATGATTGAAAACACGGGCTGGCAATTGATATCATCATGTGTAACCACCAACAAGTCATACAGTCGAAAGTAAAAATCATCACTGATATCTGTAATCTAAAGTAATCATCGACATCCATATTCCAGACAAGTAATATGATCGAAAATAGGGGTCAACATCTTGATTTGAAATCATCATTGATATCATCATTGTGGTCAACACTGATATCTGTAATCTCGAATAATCATAAAACAAAGATTGAAAACAAGAATTTGATGATATCTCTGACCTGTGGTCATCATTGATCTTTGCGAACTCATGGCAACCTTTCACTAACGAACAAATTATTTTATCCCAAATTATTCCACTGTTGTTGCATTTATTCCCTTTCAAAGTTTTTCATGCATTCTAATCATAATTTTTTTTAAATTTCCAATTGAATTCCTCGAAAAAAACTTTTGCGATCTTTTTTTGCATGAAAAGTTCGCTTTTGAAAGAATTTTTTTTCAAATTCGAATTATTGTTTCCAATTTGCATTTAAAAGTGACATAATTAAACAATATAAATTAATCATTCGTCCCATCAGACTAATATTAAAAATGCAAATTGAAAATTCATAGCAATGAACAATTGAAATCAACATTTGCAAATATAATTTTCGAAACAATCTATACGGTTTTTTATTTAGCAAGGTCCCTGATTCACATTAATGATTTAATTAGACACGATCTGACCTTCAGCCATTCTTGAAATGCCAAGGAATGGTTTTGTTCTTTTTGCTGATGAAAATACGTAGCAGTAAATGAGTGATATACATCCAATCCAATTGCGACTTTAAAAAATAGATAAATTAAAAAATTGCGTTTTTCGAAAGTCTTGTTCAATAAATTTAGAGAAAACTAATGAATCAACTAAACTTTCAATTATGGCTGCTTTGAAATAAGACAAATGAATTACAAAATTAACATTTTTAGAAATTTCGTCAGAGAATACAAGTCAATCAATCAAACTTTGAAATGAGACTCTCTTTGGCATTCCCACAAAATCTTCCAATTTGAATTTAGTGGAAATAATTTTGATTAAGTTGTTAATAAGTGAAATATTTCATCAAATTGGTTCGATAACAAATATTGTTTGAAAACATTGTTAGAATATCTTTTCCTAAAATAGAATTAATTAGTATGCTAAGAGACAAAGAAAAAAATGCCAAATAATAAGGTACATGGAACAGATGGACAATATTTATACTAGGCTATAATGAATCAATTAAATATTCATTTGTTTTCATAAGTTCCGAAAAATCATTGTTTCTTTTTTTGCTTTTCGAAATTTATAATTTTAAACGAAAGTTCATAATTTATGACGGCAATAACCGCATCAAGAACTCCTTTTCTCTAATTTCTTTTTCAACTTGCTTTAAATTTTATATGCTCTTAAGTTTAGGGCACCATTCCAAATGAATGGAGCTCTATCGTAGCTATGATTTTTTCATTGGAGTGAATATGTCGCATGTTGATGAAATGACTTCGTTGTTGACAAAAGCCTAAAACAGGTGTATGAAATTACTTGTAAAAATTCCTCCAAAAAGTTGAACCTCATTTATTAAATTTCGAAGAGCTCACCATTTTGTCTATACAGTTTGGCTGCATGAATTCGCCATTTCTTCAGGGTCTCAAATTCTTTATGACATATGCCGCATCTACAAAGAACATGTATTAGAATTTCGGAATTCACACAAATTATTCGTGTGAAATTTTAATCTCTACACTTTTAAAGTTACCGGTTATTATCGACTCGTCAGCATTTCTGCTCACTTTATGCGAATGATTTCTGGCACAACTAGTAGCTCTTCATACTGGGCAGGTAAGCCTTCCGAAACCGGTACATGGAAGGCCTCCGGGCTTGCTGATACTTCTTTGCGTCTTTCATCTTCTACAATTGGAAATTCTCTGTTCGGGAATGCCTGAAAGATGTATTCGTTACCGGAAATCATTCTCCCATGTTTATTTGTTCAGCAAGATACTTTTATTTTCCAAATGAAATGCATATAAAATAACTGACGCAACAATTTTTTCATTTTTTTTTTTAAATAAGCTGACAAATATTTTATAATGCACTATTAGCACTTTTCACCACATCTACATTTATAAAAGTGAACTTACAATACAATTTCATGCATTGTCACCACTTCTCGTCGTTTATGGACTATTGCTTGCGCTTTCGGAACTATATCAATACATTCCTTGTTAAGGACCAACCTGCGTGATACCTGTTGCATTTCCACGAACTCGTCCTACTTTTTCTCAACTTGAATTACCACTTCCTGTTCTTTATGTTCCTGCTACATTCGAAAAAGTAAAGCATGAGCTGTTCTTAATTTTCCAGATCATGCTCGCGCTCCGGGAACTGCTGGAAAGCTCCCAGATGTTTCTGAGTTGGTGAACGACTTCACTTTAGAGTGAATCCAATATTGGGACCTCCATCTCTTCATCCTCATTATTTCTCTTCAGTATCGCTTTCAAGCTGTTAATCTGAAGAAAAACCAATTATCGTAGTTAATAAGGAGTTCAATAAAACATTCTTACACTTTTCACCAAATGCCTTTCAGTTACATTTCATTGGATATTTGAAGTGCTTTACAAGAAAAGGAACCTTCATTTGCATAACCTTTGCCCACTGTTCTTGCATCAATTCTGATAGCAGTATCAGGAAGGAATGTCAGAAGTTACTAATTACATCTCACTACAAAAATCCGCATAAGTTTCAGAAAAAGAACGTGCTAAATTGGCCGCATTCAGTAAATATTCTTCCAATACATGGAAGTATAGCGGTTGCTTTTCACGCAGATTATTTTTTAAATCTGCTAAATTTGACTAAATCGATGAATTTGGCAATCGCTAGCAAATTTCACATTCATTTGTTGAAAAGGTTTTAAATTATGCAGCAATTTGCAGCATAATATAAAAGAGAAACAGTTGTTAAAAGTTAAAACTCAAGCATATCAAACTACGCGTATCAAATAGTAAACAAAATATTGATATTTTGAAAAGAATGCAGTTTAACCTCTCTACTACACCGCAATTAACCATATAATACAAAAAACATCTAATGCAAAAAACCACTCAATACAATAAAATATCTAATACAACAAACTGTCCAATACATAACAAAGTTAAATGAAGCTTTATCTCTAATCCGTCGGTAACTTTCTCCATTAGCGTCATAACATGCAAATGTTTCGCTAGTAAGATATTAAATGAAAACTTTAATCTGTTTTATATACTGATAGACCATTTTATCTGATCAGAGACAATTATTAAGAAAAAAAAGCGATCAATGCAACATACCTTTACATTTTTATTTGAATTGACTAGTGTTGATATATGTTATCCCATAAAATTTTCAAACAGTCATTTCAGTAATAGATATTTCGACTGATTCATTACATTGAATAGTTGTTTTTTCAATGCTTTTAAATGGGAAACCTATAGTCATCAAACCGTAATGTTTTTCATTTTTTTAGTAAGAAAAAATAATTTATAAACTATGAATTTCGTCAGTAAATGTTAACATTCTTTCTTTATTACTTCATTATCTGGAAAAGTGAGATCGGTAATCTTTAGTATTATGAATCATAAATTAAGAATTCCAAAACAGTGCAGTTAACATGGTTCCGTTTTTTATAAAATCGAACTATAAGTTTTATGTCTTAACATAATGATTTGTTATTAAATATATTTTTTCTATTGTCTAATTAATTTTTTGCCGCTTAATTTTTTACCTTATGGGAGATAGCATTTTCGGGCAATGAAATGAATGCTTCTATATGTATGTTGGACAATAATTTTATGCTTTTTGCTCTTAAAGAGAATGCCAAAACTGTGTGCAGCTAAAGTTTTACATCTACGTAATATAATTCGCATCAATCATCAAATGCGTTTCTATCATCAATTTCTAATGGTTAAATTGACAGATTGTTCATTTGGTAATTTGCGTTTTAGAAACCGACATATTTTTACCATTTTTATTCTCTTGTCTTATTTTTATTCTTTTACGTACGCATTTGTTGATATTATACTAATCAAAAATAATTAAACATGATCCAAGACCAATACAATTAAACATAACCAATATAATCTACTCAACTAAATACTATCTAAGATAAAATATATTGATGAAAATATCCATTAGAATTAAGGCTTATTGATTGAAAATGCACAAGGATGTTGATGGAGACAGTTGTCCTGATTCTTGACTAAAAATTGCAAAGAAATGAAGACATTTGTCTTGACGCACAAGGAACGTTGAACGATGAGGTGATGATGTGAAATAACTTCTAATAGCCAAAATCAAATCAGCGTGATCAATCATTTTCTGGTTTTTATCGTTCTCGTTCTTCTGGTCTTTGTCATTCTGGTTCTTCTAGTTTTATTAGCATAATATTTACAAATATAACCCAATGTAATAAGTTATACAATATAAAATAAAATATGTTGGTGTACCGTTTTTTCATTAAATTTAATGCGAAACATTTAACAGATTAGATGACACTAGAATATTAGCGAAAAAATTATTGCAATTCTTAAAAATATTAGGCTCAACGTAAATTCAGGACCATAAACAATGATCATAATCGATGCAGCTGAATTAGATGCCAAGGCTCATCTTTATAATATTATGTAATATGTAACAGAGAGCAGCCTTGTGATTCGGCTTGGCTATCGTTTAAATTTAACAAAAGTGGTAATAGATTGGATATTGTTTCATAATTTAGAAAGAAATATGGTAAGTGTTATTTTCATATTTTTTTCCAGAATCAGAAATTTCTTCATTATAGTTTTTATGAATTTTTTCAAGAGCTTACCAGATCATAGTGGTCCTGGTGATAAACAGTAAATGATGAGAATAAGGAACAATAACAAATTTCGCCATATCTGGACTAATAGCGACTTCAATATTCTCTGAAATGAATTATGGCATGGTTTCTATCGAACGTTAGCATTTATGAATCCTTTTTTAAATTTGTATCATTCAAGAATTCCTCTTTAATAATATAATCTCAGAGTTGGAGGGATAAAGTTGATTCAGAAGATTACTCTAACACCTAACAGCTACTGCCATTCCTATTGCCATGTAACATGCCTGAAATCACCGAAACAATCCAAGTATTTTCTTCAAAAAAAGGAATGACGAATCAGTAAGTGGTTATTTCAAAAAAATTGCGCTTTATGTATTTCGATAACGGAAGCAGTGAATATAATTTGTCTGGTATTGTGTACGCATTAACCTATCTTTTTCCACATTTTTTTATCGAATGGCAAAAGAATGAATGAAGATGGATAAATAGAAAAGAAGTGATGTGAAGGATGCAATAAAATTAGATCTCAACTACCAGTCATTTTATCTTTCAATGATAACAAATCATCATCAGTCTTTTATAATAAAATACGAAGAAAAAATTATTATTCAATATTTACATTCTAAATCATCTGCGGTTATTTTTTTTTGAAAGTAATTTTCTATCAAATTCTTTCGCCTTACTCTGATCATTTAGAATTTCATGACTGAATTGGTTGAAGCGATTGGTTGAACACATTTGGCGAACTTTATTAAGAGTGCTGTGTTGATTATAGATTCCTCGGTTAATTTCAGGTAACAAACTATCCAAAGTTCGTCTGCCAAACACTAGCCGGCAGTTGCAAAAGTTATTTCTGTTTCAACAAGAATAAATCGCAACAGCATTTAAAGAACGACGATGATACAATTTACTCATTGGTACACTAATCTGTTGAATGTTTCGTATTAAATTTAATGAAAAAACGGTACACCAAATATTTTATTTTATATTGTATAACTTGTTACATTGGGTTATATTTGTAAATATTATGCTAATAAAACTAGAAGAACCAGAATGACAAAAACCAGAAGAACGAGAACGATAAAGACCAGAAGATGGTTGATCACGCTGATTTGATTTTGGCTATTAGAAGTTATTTCACATCATCTCCTCATCGTTCAACGTTCCTTGTGCGTCAAGACAAATGTCTTCATTTCTTTGCAATTTTCATCGTTGTGCAATTTTTAGTCAAGAATCAGGACAACTGTCTCCATCAACATCCTTGTGCATTTTCAATCAATAAGCCTTAATTCTAATGGATATTTTCATCAATATATTTTATCTTAGATAGTATTTAGTTAAGTAGATTATATTGGGTTATGTTTAATTGTATTGGTCTTGGATCATGTTTCATTATTTTTATTTAATATGATATCAACAAACGTGTGCGTAAGAAAATGAAAATAAGACAAGAGAATAAAAATGGTAAAAATACGTCAATTTCTAACAATACAAATTATCAGATGAACTCTCTCTCAATTTGACTATTAGAAATTGACGATAGAAATGCATTTAATGATTGATGCGAACAGAATTGGTTAAATAGCGATTACAATTAAATTTAGCAGCGAATGATTAAGGTAGGATAGATCTGTGTATAAAGTGCTCCATGCTAATACCACTAATTTGGTTCAGTAAATAACTAATAATTCTTTTAACATGAGCTTGATATACTTTAATTATATTTTAATTATGTTCATTTTTTCCATTACCCTTCTTACAATCAAGTAACTTCAGCAGCAACTCTTTTCAGAATATTTCATGATTATTTTTCTGAACAATTCAGTGAGTACACGATGAGTGAATTTGTTGAAGAAGGTGCCGAAGGTTTACTTCCTGTTTTCGAGACATGAACAGATATTCAATTGTTGTCACTCACTGAAACTGATGCCACTGTCAAACGTTGCCAGTTCTTTGAGTATCTTCGAGCGTCGTCTTTAGAAACCTGTAAGCAATTTTTTTCTTTTGCTAATTCAACTGATTTTTTCGTTATTCATGATTTCCATGCTGGTTGTATGATATCTATCAGAGTTTGCTAAATACAACTTCCATAGTGAAAGATGCTGAAATATTACTGCATGAAACGTTTGGGTACTAATATGGATCCAACACTATACAGAAAGAATTTTTTGGGCACTCAGTAGTTTTTTTTATTGACCATCCATTATTTGTAATTATTTTTTATAATTTCCAGTTTCTTTTTAACTTTAAGGAAATCCATTCATTTTCATGTTTATTTATTTTGATTTAAAATAGTAAGCATAAACTGCTAAAAGAATAAGCCTAAAATCATCCTAAAATAAAGCCTAAAATCCTTTTTTGAGAATTACAGTAAAGCTTTAATATGATATTGTTAGTATCCTGGACTAAATGATATTATCGCGGATATAATATTACTAATGTTGTTTACTAATTTTGAAGAAATCAATATGTAACATACATAAGCCAAAAATTATGTATTAAAAGAGATTTTTAAAAATGAAATGTAGGATTGATAAATTCCATCAGTAAACAGACTATTCTGACAATTCACTGCAAAATTATGCAAAAATCTTTCACAGATATCACTAAGTTGAGATCAAAGAAAAATGCAAACCCATATATTGTACGAAAAAAAAACAAGCTAGTCTTGCAAGCTATTCTGAAAGCACAGATGTATGAAAAAAACAAAACTGACAAAGAGAAACATACAAGAGTAAAAATAATACGTTGCACACTAATTTCCAACCAGTATAATCCTTGGAGAAGTTGCGCACAAAAGTTCAGAATTCTCGATGCACATCATACCATTCTCAAGAAAAATGAATTGACAAAATATTCTATAATGCTTTATCATATGTAAACATAGATTACTATGAATAATTTCAACACGACTGATTGATTGTTCAGCTATTTGATCTGGCAAGTAACCCCCATTACCATTAATCGACATAATTTTTTTTTGGAACCAAAAATTTTAAAAAGATGCTGTCAATGTTATGCTATAATAAGAGACAAAGAAGTTCGAGATGCTTTTTTTTGTTCTTTGGATATTTGTCACAAGTTCTGATATTCTGGTCCAAAAATAATCTGAACCTTAAGACTTACTCCATATAAAACTGAGACAATAAAAAGAGTCTACAAAAGCGACTGTCCTGAATTTTGTAATGCAATTTTTTGCAAATTTTTTTAATTTACAAACGAGAGTAAATGGAAATGAAAAGAAAAGAAATGAGTGAAAAAAAACTAAATATTAGCTCAAGCTAAATAATATAATAATGTATATTTAAAAATATCTATGAAACTATGTTTCTAAATTTCTAAAATCAAATATTTTTAAATTCTTCAATCTTTCATGATGAATTTTTGCACCAAATATTATGGAAAATAAAATAAACATCTAAATAATTGACTGCTTTGATAACATCATCAACCGGAATGTTTTCATCGAATTTATCACTTTCAAGTAAATCAATGTACTGATCAATCATTCTTTCCTTTTTCGCAATCTCACTTTGTAGCGGTGCCGCACGTAACAGTTGTTCAACTGTACATCGACGTAACACGCTGGAACATTTTTTGTGTATTATGCATTTTTACCCAGAAGACTTTTTGGTATATTATGCATTGCTACCCAAAACATTTTTTGTATATTATGCATTTTTACCCTATTTTTTATGATTTAAAAATTTCTTTTTTGATCAAGACATGCATCGTAGGTGAAATATCTGAATTCCTTATATACTTTCGAGTTTTAAATGCGCCAGGTTGCTTCAATCGGAACTTAAAATCGGAACTTTCGGATAAAATCGCAAAAGATTTTACCTTTCATATTATCGAACAACAGAACTGGAATTACTTAAAAAAATGAAAATTTTGCACAGTGCGCCCACTGTTCGGCTTTGTAACTTTTCGTGTTCACGACGTATTCCACCAGGTGCAGATGGGTATTAGCAAAATACATTAGTGAAATTAAAAAAATTACTTTTAGAGTTCCGTTAAAATTCAAAAATAAAAACTTTGAAAAAGAAAAATAAACCAGAGATCTACATAAACTGACATACGAGCAATATTTGATGATATCTTAAGATTTACTAATTTTGCCAGCACAGTTGTTTTGGCTAAAAAACGAGAGCAGCAAACAGTCAGGAGCACTGCACCACCGTCTCCTGAAAGAGAAATAAAAAATTCAACCACTGAAATTTCAAGTGGAAAAAACAAAGTAATAAATCTCTGCTAACCTCCAGGTTTTGAGAAATTGTCAGGCAAACATGCTTTCAAATAATTCGATAATTCAATTTCATACTTCAGTTCCAGAGCACACACTTCTCTATCCACCAGCTGAAATTATTTGAAAATTAATGTGTAAGCATTTCGAAATTTGGAAAGCTATTTGACATAAAGAAAAAAATTTCCACAAAAGTTAAACTGAAATCTTACTTCAGCAAATGTTTGAGTAGCTGCAGTAAGAAGCATACTTCGCGTCGACATTGCGTTATATCCTCTTCTCTTTCAATTTTCGTTTAAGTAATGATCTGAAACACAACATAATCCGTAATAAACGGATCTCATGCAACTTAGCCTTGAAGCCTTGAAGAACTGAATCAAGAAAGAGGAAGCAGGAAGAGTAAAAACGCTGCTCTAGACGACGTAAATATAAAAATACGAGATATTTTGTTTCTACAATCATGTAAGGAAGTATTAATTAATGTAAGTCACATGTTTTTTGTCACATTTTTCGAAAACACAAATATCCAGCAAACTATTGCCTTCTACCTGCTTTATTTCTATAAAGTGGACAGAAAACTTCAAGCTTACTCTGACAGAAAACTTTGAACTTACGCTATCTTGCTTCTTTTGAATTTCTTCATTTAATTCACCAATTTTCCGTCGAAATTTCATAATCATTTTCTCGTATTCATCCACTTGCTCGCCATATATCTTAACTTGTGCCAGAAGCTAAAAAGTGAAAAACAAAAAATATATTCACTGCTTAAGTTTGCGAAATTTGCAAAATCAAAAGAAAACCACTTGAAAGCAAAAACTAATCGTCATATACTCACATTATTTATCCTACTGTTTGTTAAATCCAATCCTCCTTAAGTTCTTTTTCAGCTTCCCTTTGCGTTTCAAGAATTTCTTCATCCATCGATCTGATTGCCTCATAATTTTCAACAGTTTCTTCTAGGATACTAAAAATTTCTCAAGTTATTGTTTTTTTGTTATTTCTTGTCAGCAAACATTTCTTGTCATTTTTGTCACCACTTACCTTGGTAATGATATAGGCTTACATTCATCCCAACTCTGCCTACTCCTCAGAGCGGAAGAAATAAAAATTCGTTCTTGTTTATGTTCATTAATTTTAAATTATTAAAATGCGAGAATAGCAAAACTTCGATCTTAAATAAAGGAGTTTATTACTTTCAATAACCCTCGGAATCTATATAATTTTTTTAGGAGCAAGAACCGATGTACACCAGTGAATTTAAATCAACAAACCAAATAGAGCTTTAACTTTTTAAGAACTAATGGCCTTTTAACATTAATAAAGCCTTGAAATATTAATTCAAATTTGCTCAAACCTTAGCTTCTTTTCCAGATCCATATTTTTTTCTGTCAAAATTTCGATCATTTTCTCACTGTCCACTGTTGCATCAATCTAAAAAGCACATTCCATCATGTGTCCTATCATCAATATATCAAATATAATTCATCCACAACTAACCGAAATATTAAAAGTGCAAAAGCACAAGCGATGTGTTAAAGCAGGAAGAAAACAACACAAAATTAATGAATTCAAGAAGAAATACATGCATACTTACCCCTTCACTAATATCAACCAATTGCAAGATATTATAAATTCGTAAGATATTATAAGCAAAATTTTGAAAAACAGAAGTAAACTAATAAGGAACAGATAATTCAAAACTTTTACAAATTATCGTAAAATTCTAAAATTACTTTACTAAGCCGTTCTTTTAACATATGTATTGTCTCGTCGGCTTTCTGAAGATCGTTTTTCAAATTTTCACAAATTCTCAGTGATGTAGCAGATTCATTTTTTAGCATTTCATTCCCTTGCGTTTATTAATTTTCGTTTATCTTCCGCTAATTGACCGATTGCATCGCGCATTCTAAACAGTCGTACACTACTAATAAAGTCTAAATAAATGTACAAAATCAAATCCAGAAATCTCAAATAAAATACCACAAAAGAAAAATCTTGAATTAATGAAACTGACTACCTATCCACAAAACTTGAATATGAAAAAAAAAAAAAAAAAAAAAAAAAAAAAAAAAACGAAATCCATAAAATTTTTTTATTTCAAATTCGTTTTGTGCAAAAGCCTGTATTTCATTATAATACTTAACAAATACAGCTAAGATTTATAATAGAAAAACCAAACCTGTGATGAAACACTGCCTTTTTGCTCATTTTCACTTCGAAACAAGTCTAATTCTATTTTCAGTTCTTGTACACATTGCTTCTCGATTTTAATGTCAGCCTTCAAGAAATTATAATGAAGATTAATTAAGAACTTCAAATTCGAGCATTCATTAAAGATTTCAAGTTAACTATATTTGTCAAATTGGAGAACAAACACTTACTCCATTATCAACGAACCTGCAAAAGTTCTGCCTTTTCCTCAGCCATTTCCTTCTCAATTAATGCCATTTCCAGCTGTTTTTCAAATTCTGATAATCGTTCAAGCTTTTCTTGATTTATTTTTGACAACTCAACCAATTCCTAAATGAAACCTTCATTTTGATTTTTTTGAGCGCTGTTTTAATTCAGTGAGATAAGGATGTCTGCAATTATCTTTCTTTCCATCATTCGACGCTCAGATGGAAAAATATGTAATGAAATAATAAAATTAAGTAAATTCTGCAAGAAGTCTTTTTTTCAGCAGTTTTTTAAAAAAATTCAGAAATTTGCGTCAAGTAATAAGCTTTTCATTTCTGTTTCTTATTTCAATTTAAAAAAGAATTGAAATTCCTAAAACTTGAACATTACCTAAATATTATCATTTCACATAGCAACGAGATATTCCGATTAGATTTTAAGGACCAAAATTTTATGAAGACAAAAGTAGAAGACTAATAAACAATTCAAATGAAGTTACAGTATGCTTAAATGCATCTTTTCCTTTTCCTGTAACCTCTGTTGTAATTTTGAATTACTTTCAACTAAACTATTCTGAATCTGCGTAATGCTTCCAATCCAGCTAGATTCTTTTCATATTGCGTAAGTTTGGGATGATCAACTTTTCGTCTCCGCCTTTAAAACATTGAAATTTATTTAAAAAAAACAAAGAAAATTTGAATTTATATGAAGAAAATTTTTAATCAAGGATAAAAGAAACATTATTTAGTGCTATAAGCGACGACGATTTGGAAGTGTTTCTTTTCCTCGACGAACAAAAATTTAATTTCAGGAAGAAATTTTAACTTGAAGGCAGGAAACTTTCGCATATTATTATCGTACATCTATTTTTCTTTGATCTTTCAAAGAGAAAATAAAGAGATTCAATTTGATTCTTAACGTAGAGTTTTTCTTTTTTTTTTTCAGCTCTTCGTTTCTATACCTAATAAAACTTTGAAATTTATTGAAAAAATTTTGTGAATTTAATTTAATCATAAAAACTAGGGATGTCTATCAAAATACACAGTTCGAAATCTTACTTTACGAATTAAACTGAAAAAGTATTAAGTGAAAGTAATAATGGGTATATCAATCAGTCAATTACTTCAATGTTTCAAGCTTTGTCCTCAAATCTTTGTTTTTGAAAACGAAACAATTCGATATCATTCTTATTCTCGCCCATTTAAATCAATTTTAAAAATATTTATTTGAAACAGCACAAAATTTAAATTTACATACGAAGATGAAATACACTGAAGAGTATGGCAGTATTCCATAAGGGATAGTTATAAATGATGTTATCTGTGGAAAATTTTCTGAGCCTTTCTTCACGGATAAAAAACTGTCACAATCGAAATGTCATTACTGTGACTAATAATGACCGTGGAATAAATAAATCACCATGATGTCAAAGGTCAAGACAAAAAAATGAAAGTTTTAACGAAATCAAACAATTAGGATCAAAAATATCTGAGTGAAATGTTACAGTTAAAATGATATTTAGTTTTTAGTCATAAATAATCAACAAAGAAACATAGAGAATGATAACAGTTCCATAATATTAGTGGATAATGATAAAAGTTCCATAATTTTAATGGATAATAATAACAGCTTCATATTATCAAAAAAAGTAATATCAGTATCAATCAATTAAATTTATATATATTAGAAAAAAAGACAAATAAATAAACACAATAAATTTGAAATTTGCTGGAACAATAAATTTTAATTTTATTATATATATGTAAATGAGTAGTAGGAAAATAGTAAATACATGCAATGAATGCTATGTTATTATAAGTAATTAATAATTAAAATAATCAAAGAGTAACAATCAATAAATATCAAAGTTATAAAAATTTCCATGTACAAATATTGCAAAAAAAAAGTAAAACAGGAAATTACTATGAAAATTAAGCATTATTAAATATAATAATTAAATTAGCAAAAAAGTAATACAAATAAGAATATATAAAACTCTCATTCTTTAAAATGATAAATTAATTAAAATAATGCCAAATCAATAAATGCACTTCGCCTTCAGCATCCACCGTACCGTGTCTAATTTGTCGCATTTATTAAATTTGCATCCTGATCATGCTGCATTTTTTTCACGGACCGCTATTAGTTGCCATATGTACGTATGCGTGGTGATTTATAACGATCTAGTGTCTAGGGTGGGATGTGACGTACGCTGGGATGTTGCTGGCGCAAGTAAGAGTGATTAGAATAAGTATGAGTGATTAGGTTAATTAATATCATCCTACAGAGATTTTTTCGAAAAAAGATATAATATTGGTGAGAAAAGAAAGAAAACAAAAATATAAAGAAAGAGAGAAAAGAAGAGGGATGAAATGAAAGTAAAAGAAAGAAAGAAAAGGAGAGGGAGAAATGAAAGTAAAAGATCTGACTTTGTTTTTTTTTTTTTTTAATAATAAATAATATTATTTATTTCACGTATGCTTTTTATGTTGGCTTTGCACAAATATTGACAATTAAGCTAAAATGTCACGTTTTTTTTGTTAACTTAGCGAAAGCAAATTTTTGGTTATAAATTTTCTGACATGTTTTTTATCTCTGCAAGACAAGTAATAGTTTTAATAGTTTTATCTTGTCTACGACAACACCACGTTGAAAGCACGACATCTCGTACGATCTGTTAAGTTAAGTAACGTTGGGCCTGGTTAGTACTTGGGTCGGAGACAGCCTAGGAATCCCAGGTGTTGTAGGCAACTTTTACGCAATTGAATGCTTTATATTTGATTATAGAACTTTGACTATTTTTCATGAAAAATTTGTGAATGTGTTTTTTTTTTCATTGAACATTGCATATTTCAAACTCAGTAATGATATGAATACTACTATATATAAGTAACGAATGAAAATTGTAGTAATTATAGAATTTCGCATATAAAGTTATGAAAATTCGTTGCTTATGGAGGACTAAAAGTCTTGTAAACAATACTTATTTTACTTTTGCAACTTAATTTTGTAATTACTACGTTTTTTTTTTTCAGTTGGAAATTGAAAGGAATATTTATCTGGCGTTATTAACAATTTGATGTTATTTCAAATACCGATACTCTTCATTTAAATTAACGCATATCGTATCGTACATTATTTTCATTTTAGTCAATAAAAAAGCTCAAATATTCGATTTTAGGCTGGTACTGATTATCTTTGGTGGTGGTACTACAGGTGCCTCCATCCTGTTAGTAGCAAAATGGACAACATCAATTCGGTGTGTTTTTTTGATATTTCTTTTTGAAAAATGTCCGTTTTAGTTGAGATTTTCAAATTTCAACAGTCCCGGTTGAAAATTTCTTTCTGTTTGATTATCTGCCATCTAATAGAATACAATTCTATGCGCTACTGAAATATTTTTTATCACACATTAATTATGAGAAGATAAAGACTAGAAATAAAAATAGCAGTTATTCGCAAGACTGAAGGTGATGTTTGCGCCATGATTCCACGTGGCAGCCGTAGCAGTCCTTGGGAAGTAAAAATTGTAAAATATCTCCATAGGCGAAATTAAGTAGTTCCACGTCTGAAAAGTGAAGCTGATGCTGAAATTTACTACGTGGAATGTGAAATTAATGTTGTTATTGTGAAGTGAAATATTTTATAAATGACTTTTCTATTGAAATTTTTCGCTGATTTAATGTAATCATTTTTAAGATTTTTAGAACTCTCCACGAGCAACTAGTTTGCCATCTGTGTCAGCTAATACACAAAATGCATTTTATAATCAACAGATGCTTCTGCAGCAGCAGTATATGCAAATACCATCGCTTTATGGTAGTCAGCAAACTGGAGGAATCGTAAGTTTAATTATCACTAATTTTGGATATTGCAGTTCGCAAATGTAATATGATGGACTGATTTCTTTTAGTTATTGATTTCTTTTTTTTTGTTTTTGTTTTTTGGAGAATGTTATTAAATAATATATTATGAAATCTTTTGGAAATTTTAAATCTGATTATTTGGAACAAATGATTATTAAGTGCCATATTTCAAGTTCCTTGTTGCATTACAGATGTTACAACAGCATCCAATGGATATTCAGACATTCCAACAGCAGCACCTGTTACAAGTTATGCAACAACAACAACAGCAACAACAGCAAGTATTGCAAAATCATCAACGTAGTTTAGGGCTTCATGACTCGCAAGTAAGTGCTGAAAAATAAATTTTATTAAGTTTAGAAAAAATGTGGGATATAATGATTAATTCAATGAGAGTTGAAAGTTGGAAAGTTTTATCCATTTTTTGATGCTGTATATAATTATGCATGAGCTTCTAAGAATTTTATTTATGTTTTAAACGCTTCGATTAATTCCGTTGCTACGTTTTCAAAGTTTTTGCAGGTCAAATTAATGTTTTTCTACGTTTTTATAAATAGAGATAATAACGCGTCTCAGATTATTAAATCGCTTGTTACTTTTCCATCGATAGTAGTGTAGATTAAGTCATTACTTAGCAGACGAATTGGTTTATCTATTTGCGCCTAATAATTTGCTTTAATTGGAAGGAGGGATTCAGACCGGAGATGATTAGTTATTTAACTAATTGACGGCTTATTAGGGGAATATTTCTTCCTAAAACTGATTCACTTATTGGTTTTCTGATTAAATCTTCAATTAATTAGTTGGTGCCATTTTTAATTGAACGCATGTTTCGAAACTTACGATTCCTTCAATCATACTTTATTTAATTAATTAGATTATCAAATTTCGTGATAGCTTCGTCAATTAAAAAGATTTTCTACTCGAATATAGAATTTTGCGCAACAACAGGTGGTGCTTCAACAGCAACAATATCAGCGTGCATTACAGCAAGCAGCACAACAACAACAAGTTTGTATTTCTATTACTATTGCACAAGTAAATTTAGATTTAATCTAATATGTTATTGTTAGTTTTGAATTATTTATTTTCACTTATATTTTTATTTGCATCTTTATAATCTTTAAATTCCCACTCTTATTGCTACTGCCATCGCTTATGACATTATTCAGCAAACATTATTAATACAGTTGACTTTGTATTGGAATTCAGTTATATAAATCCGCTTTTCATTTTATAATAAACAGAAGTAAAGCGCATTACAACACATAAGGCATGATTTAATATCTGTATTTTAAAGGTTTGCTATTTTTAGCAACAAAGACAATTGGAACAGCAACGTCTATTGGAGCAGCAACAACGACAACTTGATCTTATGCATCAGGAGCGTGAGGCAGCTCGGCTTAAACAGCATCAAGATGAAGTTAATTTATCAATTTTTGATTGTTATTTTGAATTTCGATGAGAAATAAGGCATCGGTATTGTATAATAAGATTTGCAAAGGTAATTAGCTCATTGGAATTTCTTCAGTTATTGCGCCAAAAAGCCGAAGCGTTGGCACGTCAACAGCAAGAGGAAGCAGCGCGGTTGAAACAGGAAGAGCTTCGACGAATAGCTTATCAGAAGGAGCAACAGCTTAAGCATCAGCGAGAAGCACATGAAAGATTACGTTTGGAGCAGCAGCGAATTTCAGAAGAACAAAAACGGCTGGTGAATATTCTTTTAAGAACTGGTTTTGTAAACAAAATTCTAACAAACTTTGTGGTTTTCGGTAAATACTATCCTTCTTCCTCATTATGACTGATTTGTAATTTTCATTAAATCTTAATTGTTTTTTTACTATTTCCTTACAGGAAGAAGCTCGAAAACTTGAGGAGCAACGCAAAGAAATGGAAAAATTGCGTGCAATACGGGAGCAACAAAATCGAAAGCAACGTGAAGCACGTGAAGCTTTCAATATAATGAAAGAAAAAGCCGACAGTTTCCCCATTCCCATACATCTGGCTGGTTGTCATACACTTACTAAATGTATGATTTATTATCAGTTTTAAGTTGTAAATTTCATCAGTCAGCATAGTGAAAGAAGTTGACAATTTTCCCATCTCTGTATATCTGCTTATTTCTCATACACTTCCCATATGTACATTAGTTTTCTCCCAACTTCTGTACAGGCATTTGTAGTTACATGAACAAAAGAAAGGCTAATATCCTCAAACAGATATCATCTGTTATTGTTTTATGACACTCATCTTTTGCTATGACCTTTTAGAGCTGCCTTCATTTTGGGTAATTTTTGGTGTCGCATATCTCTCCCATTTCATTGCCACGATCAGTGCTAACTTACGTATGAGGACATTCAGTATTTTTACGATGAGACAAAGAGATCGGAAAATCTTTTAAAGAAATCATTTTTTTTTCTTCTGGCTAAACTCGTTAAGTGAATTATCTTTCACTGAAGGATTTTTTTTTCGTGTGTTACAGTGGTGAACCATCTACCGTTTCCATCTCTATATTTGCCTTGTACGAACAATCTGAAGTGTGAAACTGTAGGTCCACCACGAATCGGATCTACACAGAAAGAAGTTTTGATACAGGCCATCGAAGCTATTTCACAAATTGAAACTTCCGAAGTGTTAGTTGTTTTTGAACAACTTTATTTTTGTTAGTGTTAAAACAGTTAAACGAAAAGCAGTCAATTTAACAACGGACTTCCAATTTTTGTTTCCTGTGAAAACTTACTTAAATTGATTGAAAAATTATTTAGATTGAAAAAATTATTTGTTTTAATATTAGACATTGGTTTTTTTTGTAAACCTATTTTTAATGTGCAAATCTGTATAGGACGAAGTGCGCTTATTAGTCAGACTATGTGATGAGGGCCGAATATTTATTGAATTAAAAGTGGCTACTATTTCATTAAAAAAAAATTTCTCATTTAACATATATTTATTTATTGACTTGTTTGCAGTTTTCTGTTTTTAATACTGAAATAACCATAGAATTAAATGTCAGGTTATTGAAACACGAAGATGGCGAAACGAATGATTTTAATGTGCATGCTGCACCATGTTTTGTGCGTGAACTGTATGAAATCAACCATCAGGTTTGAAAATGCGAAGCGTTTCATAGTTATAGGACTGTATCATTTACTGGATTTTAATTATAACTTTAAATTTTAAGCTAGATCATTAGACTGACCCTTCATTGTCATTGTTATATGTTGTCTACGGTCTCTCGTAATGCCATTTTTGGTTGGATTATGCGGATAAGATTAACCATTGTTTAATACTTTGTGGTGTTTTTATGTCATTCCTCATTTATTGAAATTTATTGAAAAAAAAATTTCTCATTTATTGAAGTTTTAAATAATTACAGGCGTTCGATGTTGACATTCCTCAAAATGTCGTAGCTCCTGAAATAATGGATGTAGCAGCCAGTGCTTCCATTGAAAGTGAAACGGATGATATGGTAATACGTTGTTTTTTACATTGCCTGCTTTTTGTTAAATTATTTTTTTTGTAAATTTCGGATTTCTCAGATTTTTTTTAGTGATTGGTTTTGCTGCAGTAACAAATGAAGGAGTTGCTTGTTGCCTTTATAAAATATTCAAATTTTTAAAGGAAAAGCCAGTGGAACTTCAAAAACAAGTTATGCTTACGAAGGAAGATAATGGAGAAACAAGTGCTACAACTGAAGTCGAATCACTAGAAATGGTGGCTGCAAATATTTCCAAAACACGTACGCCATCTTTCTCAGATGCACCGAAATCAGCTACATTACAAGAGGATGAACAACAAGTTCAACTGCGTCGACAAATTGTTTCTCTTGGAAAACAACCGAAAGCTCAGCAGATACGTAGGAAAAAGGATATGGTTCGTGAATTAAATAATTCTTGCAGTTCTTCCTTTTTATTGAAATCGAATGGTCTGATTCACTTGACCTTACCCTACTGTGTAGAAGTTTCGTTTTTTTTGTTGCAGAGAATTAAGCATTATTATGTTTTCATATCTATCTTTTTTGTTTTCTTCTTAGCAAGACATATGAGCAGATTATAGTTTATCTTTTTCAAAACATTACTTAAGTTTGACTGAATAGTACGGGTGAATAACAGGGATTATGAAGCTCTTTTATTTCCATATTATAAGCCACTAGTTTTACCGATTGTCAGTGTTAAAGGTTGAATCGTTGTTTGATTCTCTGACTGGTTATTTTGATCCAAGTGAAGGTCGACGACGCAGACAACGTACAAAAACATACGAAGAAGAGCAAAATGAAAAAGTATGTTTTTTTTTTATTCTAAAATTAAATGAGACTTTTTTTTTGGTTCTTATATCAAAAAATTTGTGAGAGGTTTTATTTTAAGGACCATTTTGCTTTAATATGTTATTATTCGTAAATTATTATTTTGTTACAGTCAATTTTGCTTTTATTTTTCATAATGAAATCTTTTACAGGTACAGATGGAACTTTTCGCGCAAATGGAGAGAGTGGATACTAATGAAAAAGATGATAGTAATCTTTTTAAATTTGAAAATGCATTTTTATTTCATCGCAGCTCCAGAAGATTTTACTTTTGTTTTCTCAGGAGGATCTGCGAAAATTGAGCATCGTCCAGATCATGCGGGAACATCCAAAGAAGGGTCGACGGAAAACGATGACCGACCTAAATTTTTTGAAGGGCACAAGAAAGGCCGTAAAAGGATCCGAGAAAAAACTACTGAGCAACAAGAAAGACCACCAACGCCAACGGAAGGTCAGATTTATGAAGTTAATTTGCTTATTTGTCATTCATTTGAAACTTTTACTGAAATATTCGTTTTCTTTCTATGTTTAACTATCTCATTTTCACTTTGAAATGCCAGATTTATTGGGCTAAAATTTATTTTTTACATTTCCTTACAATATTTTGATTTGTAGTAATTCAACAACGGGAATTAGAGTGGCGTGAACGCCAACGTAAGCGACGTGAGAAGCATAAGCGCCGGCAAAATGAGTCGGAATCTGAGTGCTGGAATAACGAAGGTTTACCCATTGCTTCCGCACTTCTTTAGTCTTCAGTATTCCTAGATAGTTTTTTTCTTTTTTTTTTACTACATTATATTATAAATAAAAGAATAGTAGTATTAAGGAAATAATGACGAATCACAAATAAAGAAAAGTACAGACTGACAAATAAGGTGAAGAAATAACAGTGCAGTAAATCTAACAGTGTAATAAGTAATAGAATAATACAGCTAAGCTTGATAAATGTTATTGAATACTATCATAATACCAATTAAATATCCCTAAGACAAGTACGCTTAGATAACATGTTACAGTTATGGCAGAAAAAGAATCTTATATGAAATTCACTACTATTATTGACCAAATTTTTGAAAGTATCGATGAACAGGATTTCGTTCCAAATACAAACGGTTGTTGTGAATTATTTTTCTAGGATCGTTTAAGCATAATTAAAATATGAATTACTGTTTGAGACAAATTTGTTCATTGTTAAATTAAAGCTTAAACTTTGGATAGAATTTTGTTATTTTAGTTATTTAATTGGATGTATTTGAACTACAATATATATTTTATAATCGTTATATGTTATTTGCTCTCTCCATATCTGCATGCGCTTATCAGCCCTTGCGTAACTGATATCATAACTGAACTGGCTTAATACAAAGAATTAATAATGTAATTTTATTGCTCTAATTTTTAGCAGACGATGATGGCGGGATACCACAATATTTTTTGGATAAAGATCAGCTTGAAGAACTACGGCAGGAAGCGCAGAAATTGAAATCTTGGAAAAAAATCAATAAAGTATGCGAAAAGTCGCATTTTATGAAGTTTTTTAATTTAATTTAGTACTTATTTATAACTTTATTCTTCTATTAAAGAAGATTTATATGGAAGCATAATTCAGGTCAATCCAGAACGTCTCGTAAAGCTTTTGACAATTCTGGAAAAGAATATACGTGATATAATAGGCGCAGAAGGGGAACAATCACTCATAACTCTTTTTAATGAGGTGATTTTTTTTTTTTTTGAAGTTTCAGTCATAAATTTTTCAGATAACAAAAATGAGTTGAAGATGTTGTTTTATTCATTTTATCTTTATATTTTCGATTTTTACCATATAGTGATGTGTATCTTCAGTAAAATTTGGGTAAACGATAGCTACGATATTGCAGGAGAAATTAATGACGATGTTCAAACATTGTGATCTCAAATATGTTTTAATAAATCTGCACACTACTATACAAAGAGCAGACCGATCAGTTTGATCTTTTTTTTTAGGAAGATGAGGACGATTCAGGTGAAGCATATCGTGAAGCAATCGGTGATCGTATAATGCGTGCGGCTGATGCGTCTTGTACAGCGATGCTTATAATGACATCCACGAAAATGCCCAAGCAAGTAGGGAAAATGTTGAATTATATTTCTGTTGGTAGTTGGTAATTCTATTTTATGATTTCTTTTTCGATATAGTCAAATGTCTTTTTCTCTGAGCTTGTTTTATAGTATAATTTTACATATATAGATGGTTGTTTCAGTTTGAGTCACATTGCTTCGTGAATTATTTAACAAATTTTGAATTTGTTTAAAATTTTTTAAATAATAAAAAGCATCTTTTGATTTTTTCAGGTATTTATCGAAGACCCAATTGATCGTTCCATACAACTCTGTAAACAGTTCCTTCATAATATTGTCTATCCGACATCCGATAGTTCATGTCGTACTTCCAACAAAGGACGAAAGAACGGTAAGTACAAACTAGAAATATAGAGTTAAAATTCCAGTTATGCGTATTTCTCAATTAATTTTTGCTGTTCTATTTGCAGAAGATAGGAAACGAAAGAGATCTGTAAGTAGTAATGCTCGATCATGCATCATCACAAACATTTACACTCGTGTTACTGAACTTATCGGATGCTTTGCTGAGCTTGTAAGACTTTTTTTTCTTAAATTAGAATTTGGGAAATAGAGTTATCTCGTTCGTTTTAGATAGAGATTCTAGGTTTTCAAAATTGCAGTTCAAGTTGAATGAATTTCAGGGCAAGATTTGGAATAAGAATTTGAATTTAGGATTTGATAATATTCAATAATTAAATCTACTTTTGACAGTTAAATTGTTAGTTCAAGTTGTTTTCATCTCTTGAAATAGCTTCCAATTTGTTTTTCCTGTTTAGTGAGACTCGATTTTTTGTTTGATTGCATTTATCATAAAAGAATTAAGTTTTACAGAAGTGTTTTGAAGTGTCAGTGAATTCATTAAATCGAACACTATTTTTTATTTTTGAAAATTTCAGGTCCGTACTCAATCCTTAACAGATACAGCCATCCTGCAGCTATGTTCTCTTGCATCAGGACCATTCTTTGTAGATAATGTTGGTGAATTACAAATGCAATCTATTAAACTTCTTTCGGCGATTTTTTCGCGTTATGAGAATTTCCGGAAAAGCATCATCCAAGTTAGTAACAATGTTGTGATTAATTCGATTTTTCTAATTTTGTCAGTGAAGAAGAAATCTCAAATTAATTTTTGAAAAATTTCAAGGATTTGCTCAGTTCTGTTCATCGTCTACCTCCGACAAAAACTTCCAAAAATAGTTATCGTATGACTGCTGATGAATGGATTAGTAACATGACTGTCCTTATTATGCAACTTGTGCAGAGTGTTGTCAAGGTAAATAGTTAATTGTTTTTAACTTTTTTTATCCTATTTGCTGTTAAAAATTGTTTTTATTATACTTTGTTTTGGTTACGTCGAAGGAGGAGATGGGAGGAAAATTTTTTCTTCTCTTCCATTTAGTTTTGTCGATTATATTTTTGGAGTTTACTATGAATGGATATGATGCAATTGTTGTTTTAACTGAAGAAAGTAAGGTATGATGAGATATGTCAACATTTTTTTCTTGTTATATTTTTCATCAAAGCATATGTAACATGAGATATCACAGCTTATTTCAAATTAATTTACGCTATAATTTTTCTTCATATTATCGGTGAAAGATCCTTGAATTATATGATGAAGAAAATTAGAGTGTCGATAAAATGTGGAAACATCTGATTCAATATTGCAGGTTCCACGACGACGACGATCCGATGATCCTTTTGATGTTGATGAAGAAACAACAACTGATGATGCCATAGTCAAGGATTCTGTGGTTGAATGTCAAAAAATCGCTTCATTGTTTCTTAGTGGATTCTTGGCTAAGTAAGTTTGTTAAATATCGTTTTTCATCGCTAACCAGCAGTTTGTTTTGATTGGTAGATTAATCTATCGATGTTTAAATTTATAGAATAATTAGAGGCGTAATGGATTAATGCTATTTTTTTGTATTAATTTGACATTTTCGAGTGAGTGAATTATAGATTTTTGAACTCAAATATGCAAATTTCGTTTTTTTCTTTTTTTACCTTTCGATATGCATCACTGTCTCTTTGGATTACAGATGTACAGCCAAATCGGAAGAAGATTATCGACGCCTTTTTGATCAGTTTGTGCATGATTTGCTTACGGCTTTGTATAAGCCTGAATGGCCTGCTGCTGAAATGCTTTTGACATTGT
Source organism: Mansonella perstans (assembly GCA_037074765.1). Taxonomy (NCBI): domain Eukaryota; kingdom Metazoa; phylum Nematoda; class Chromadorea; order Rhabditida; family Onchocercidae; genus Mansonella; species Mansonella perstans. Next base: position 56,356 of record JBAMDO010000209.1, read on the forward strand.
TAGGCAATGTCCTGGTTACTTTTTATCGTTCGAAAAATGTTGATATGTCACTGAGAATTGCCAGGTAACTTTAACATTGTCCTAATATATAATGAATTAAGTACGACAAGACTTTAAAAGTATGACACTCATAAGATAGGTAATTAAAATTTTTGAGAGAATGTTGCATTTTCTGTGCATAATTCTGTTTTATATTTTCAGATTTCATCTTCCTACTTTTAATTTTGCTTTACAGCTTGGATTATTTGGGTACAGTAACTGCTTCACTGCGTAAAGACATGCAGCAAACGATATCGGATGATATTCGTTTAGATGTAGTTGTTAAAACACTTCTATACGAAGAGCTTGAAGAAGAGGAACAGACCGGCGATATAGATACTATTGATATCAGTCATGTTAGTTTTTCCTGTTATAAATATAAGTCAATACCAGCTTGTAGGAACTGTTTGATTCACTGCTTTTTCCAGAAAATTTACCGTACCAGTTTTAATCGATCTCTTTAATATACCGATTTGTTAAGCTAGCATGTTTGACTGTTTAGTTTCAGTTGAATTAATAATAATTAATACCAACAAACCCATTCATCTCGGTTTACTTAAATCTTCTGAAACACTTGTATCATTCTAGTCTTACATTTCTCAGCTCGTAAGATGTCGAGATGGACTTTTATAGCTCTTTATTTTTACTCCAGCTTAGGGAAGGTAAAATTGGAAATTCACTTATCAGTGATTTCATTTCTCAAAATCTTTTGTGATTCTCAGTATCTCAATTCTAAGTTCCAGTTATTTGAAATCGTGGCTGATTTTGTTCAAACTGATTTTAAAACTTCTATGAGGTCTGTTTCATTTTAAATGTCTTCTTTGCAGATGTCAGCAGCAGATAAGATGAAAAAAGTTCAACGAGCCTTGATTGATTATCTCGTTGAAAGAAGAGGTGATGCTGATGTTTCCATCGAGGTATTTGATTTTTTACATACAATTGCTAATATGCTTTATTCATAGGCATACAGAACCATTCTGTTTTCCCTCAAGCATTTTTTGAATAATTCTTTTGTCCTATGCAAAAATATTCCTTTCCTCAGTATTTTGGCGTTTTTTTTTTTTTTGTTTTTGCATTTAATTTTTGTTGCTAAAATTTTCAGCTATATTAAAAAATTTTTAGTACGCCGTAATGTTTTATGTGGGTATTTGGTACAAGGAATTATATGAAGAAGCGGAATCGGCAAAGCAAAAGTTGAAGCAAATCATGAATAGTTCCGAAATCAATGATAAAGAGAAACGGAAATTTGAAAAGAAATCTGCTAGGGTCAGATTATTTTTATGTTCGAAATTTTAATTGTGAAACTCTTTATTTCTTAATTTTGGCGTTTAAAAATACTGGTACTTTTGTTAAGTGTTTTCTCTATTTAATAATTGGTTGTATAATGGAGACATAATTCATAATTGAGCTTAACATATCCAGTATTCACGCAATCATCACAACTTACTAAACAGAAAACAATTTTGATGATTAATTATTTTTAAATACGATATTATGATGGCTAGCAAGGATTTTTTTTTTCACACTGTTTGCTAATGAATTTAGGTTTTGGAACGATGTCAACTAATGAAAATATTTCTTATTAAAACTGCTGATAAAAGGCATATCAGAAAACGTGCTGAACTAATTGCGTATGTTTTTTTTTAAACTTATTAATGTAACTAAATTATGATTCCAGTTATAACTGGTTTTGTTTCTTTGAAATTCAAAAGTAAAGGAAAGCGTAAAATTATAACTATGAAATACTCTTTGTAGTAATCAGCTTTTAGATGGTATAATAATATTTTTTTCTTATTAGCTTTCCATTATCTTTAAGCAATAGATCATTTTCTTTTTTTCTGTTTTGTTTTGTTTTTGTTCAAACTTTTAGTGGCTTGGCTTTTCATTGCATCACGGTTCAAACTTTACAAGAAAAATAGTTGTAGAAGGAAGGAGTTTTTCTTTACCATTGCAAATTTATCCACTTAGTTGGTTCTTTTATATTTGCTATGAATTATGCGTTTGTTTACCTGTTGATTACATGCATTTATGCTACATTCTTTATTTTTTTAGACGAACTGGTAACATTCTCATGGATAGTGACGCATCATGGCTTGTACGATTTTTGGCTTCAAGTCGAGAATTTAGCCAATCGTTTTTGACATACCTCAATCACGTTAGTATATTCTGAAGAAATTTACGTTTATTTATAAATGGAAGCTGCCAACAAGTCTTATAGTGATTTAAAAGAAATTGTTTCAGATTTTGTATGGCATACATGCGGAACAAGCAGTAGGTTTAAGGACCAAAGCAATGCGATGTTTAACTTTGATCATTGAAGCTGATCATTCAGTTTTAAAAATTGTAGGTCTTTTTTTATCTCATGAAGTATCAAAAAACATTCTTAAAGTAAGATTAACAAAGTTAGCTATTTTCAGTGTTTTGTAGCAATGATGACATCTGGATTCTATTCCGTAGATTTTCATGATTTCATGTTATTTGTGTATTTGTATCTGCGCATACATTTTTTAAACATTTTTCGTGAATATTTTCATAAAGGCAAGTCCATTCGAAGAGCAATTAATACATTTTTACAGCCTGAAGTACGCAAAGCAGTTCAGGCAAGAATGATGGATCCGAATGCAGCAGTTCGTGAAGCGACCACTGAGCTTATTGGAAAGTATTTAATCGCAAAACCGGATTATATTCCGCAGTATTATTCATTATTAATTGAGCGCATCAAGGTTACTAATTCAAAGGAGATTTCAAATTTGAAAAGAAATTGCAAATAATACTTTTGTTTGTTTTTTGTTTGTATGTTGAGCGGCAAATCTGTTTACAAGTTTTTAAAGTTGATTTATAGTTTTTATATATGTTTCTTCCAGTCAAGTTTGAGTCGTTTTATGTAATGTTTTTTGTTCGTACTTTTGAATTTAGGATTCTGGTGTAGCAGTTCGGAAGCGTATAATACGTATATTGCGTGAAATTTGCGAAAAACAGCCTGACTATGAAAAAATGCCGGAAATTTTGGCACGGATCGTGCGTCGTATATCGGATGAAGAAGGAGTGAAGAAACTAACCATTGATACAATGCAAGGCTTATTGTTTCAACCTGCTCGTGAACGTGATTCTGCTCAACTAATCAATAAGGTATGATTTATTATTTATCTACAAATGAAGTTTTTCAGAGACTCTTTGAGGGAGAAAACAATGAGGGAAGCATTATAAAGAGTGATTTTTTTCTTTTTCCTGTTTCACCTTTCTATGTCTTTTTTGTCATTTTTAGGTAATGACCTTAACTGATATGGTCCAAATATGTGTCAAAGAAAATACATTAGACTTCTTCGAACAGTTGCTAAATAATTTACTTAAAACCAATGATCGAACATTGCTATTCGCTTCACGGCAGATTGTGGATACATTAGTAGACAACGTCCTTACTTTGGATTCTAAAATGGCTCTAGGTGATTCAAATTTTTGCAGTTTTATTTCAAAATTTCATTGTATTAACTTCATATTTTATTCATGTATAGCTTAATTATAACTTTATTTTTTGCGCGTTCTTTTAAGATTTTTTAGCTTTTTAGTTTTGAAAAATGTGAATTGCTGTATTTTTTTATTATTAAGGTGGTAATGAAGTAATAAATAGTGCCGAGGAACGCACTTCTATGAACGCAGCGGCAGCTCATAAAGAACATCAAGAACGTATGTTGGCTTGTCTATCCACCTTATCACTGTTCAGCAAAGCAAAACCAGATTTAATGGTCAAACATGCCGAAACACTGCAACCATATTTGTCAATGAATATGAACGGACCAGCGGAGCAACAAGTTATGAATCAGGTACCCGTTAATTTATAGCAGCTTTTACGAAGCATCTATCAAAATTATTTGAAAGTTGAAGATTCATGTATTTACAAAGCCTCCTGAAGATTCGGATAATTTTTGGTCAAATTTGGATATTTTTGAAAGTTTTGTTCTTAATTAATTCTGCTTGCAATTTCAGTATAGATATAATGTAAATCTTAATCTTAATGAAGGTGATCAATATGTTGGAAAGAGTGGTTCCACTGATGGATCATCCATCAGAATCATTTCTCAAAACACTGGATGAAAGTTTATATCAATTAGTGAAAGATGGTGGCATGCGTATCATTGCTTCATCTTTAGCTTGTAGTGCAGCTATATATAATAAGTGGAAAAAAAGAACTCCAGCTGTTATCGAGACATTTTTCAAGTACTTGAGTAAGTTCTTGCTTTCCACAAAATCTCCATAAGGATTATAAACAGTCATTATTTATTGCACTGTGTGAGATTTTTTTTAAACAAAATTTAATATATGAAAGCTCCCTTTCTTTAAAGTTTAATTCCTCATACGACACCGAAACATCTTCATACTATAACAACCTTTTGCTTTTTTTTCAATTGAATAATTCCCGAAACAGTAAACTGATCGGTTTTTTTTTTTCATACAGTACTTGTTCATTCGCTCTCAAATTTTGATCAGAAAGTGCCAGATTTATTGCTTTCACCTCTTGGAGAAAAATTTCCAGCCTTTTTTAGCCGGTTCATCAATTGAATAATACTAGCAGCCGTGATTCTCGGCTGTCATGATTCTCGACCAGATTCTCGGCGGCCATGATTCTCGGCTAATGACGCCAGTTTATTGTCGCGAAAAAGCTTTGTTAAGGAAATTACTGAACTGAGGAAAAAACAAAATTACATGATGCCTTTTGTTATAGTACAAAAATAGTTCGGTGTGAAGAAATTAACCGAACAGTTTATTATCATGCAGATTCAATGAAAAATATAAATGTAATAGTGAACAAAAATAAAAAGAAGTAATAATATAATATTTGTGGAATGATTTTGAGGGCAACTAAGAGATGTAGCTAGTGTACTATAAAAAGACTTAAACTCTAAAGGGAGAAGGCTTTATATATTTTGTTTTTGAGAAATTAATCAATCAAATTGCAAGGAGTTACAAATATTGTAAATGTTTGTGAAGTGAAAGTGTCATAGAATACCATAAATTAGGATTATTTATAAAATGGATTTAAAAACATAAATATCTAAAAGCAAAATAGTAAGTCAAATTGTGGCATTTTCACATAAACCTTATTACTGTCACAAAATAAATACTTTTTTAAACATATGAAACTTTAAAAACAAGAGTAAATCACTTTTGTTACTTAATGAAAAAACATAAAGTTGGTTTGGGGCCAGATAATTTTATAATGCAATTATTTTCGGTTTATGCGGCAATCCTATCTCATATATTGCCATGGTAACTCATTGCTTGGATTTTCTACTAACATAAATTAACGTAATTTTTGTTTGGTATATTGGATCAGTAATTATCTGTGTACCTTGCAGAGTACTTGCATCAAGTAAAAGAGGATGTATTGCGAAAGCAGAGTCCTGGAATTCTACCAGTAAAGAAACCAATGGTGTTAAGGTGTGGAGTTGATAATAATTCTAGTATTTAGTAACTTTACTAATTAACTAGTTATTATCACCTCTCTGATTATTTTCTTTTTTACATAATTATTGATTTATTTATGTTTCAAACCATTTAATTTTTGCGATTTTAATCTAAAATTTGAATTCACTGGTTTTTTCCAGATCGTTATTTTCTATCGGTTTGATGTCACGCTATTTCGATTTGGATGCAATATCGGAAAATGATAAAGAAGCGAAGAAATTTCTAGATTTGGATACATTTTCTCTTTCAGCAGAAGTAAATGAAAGGCATGATGAAGACGAGAAACAATGCTCAAAATCCGGTCTTTTTGTTGAAATGATTTTCCAAGTTTTGATAACATTCTGCAGATATCGTGATGGTGATATCCGGTTAAAAGCTATGAATGCTATTGGTTAGTATGATTTTTAGTTAGTCCGAGATGGATATAGAATTTTGAACATTTAAAAATTTAAACAACTGATTTTTTCTGAAATAATCTTTTGTTTATCATTTCTAGGAAATTTCACAGCAACTAATTCGGAATATCTGACACGGACAGAGTTGCGAAATATCTATATGACATTGCTGGGAACTGACGATAAGGAATATTTGGGCTTGAGAATACAAACGCTAAAGAATTTGGAATTATTTTTGAGTGCTGAAGAAACAAAAATGATCAAAAACAATAGTGAATGTAGGTTTATTTTATGGAAATTAAATTGGAATTCAGAAAAAATTTGTATTTGAATTCAGTCCTGGCTTAGTAAGAGCTTAATAATGATTTAGTGGTGTGTATGCACAATAATACATAGCTATGAAATGCTCAAGCAGTTTGTGAAACGCTTATTGAGGCGCTAAAACCGGATGTTTTAGATTCAGTAACTAGTTGCGTTAAATAAAGATTTGAATTGTGTTCGTAACACCACTTTAAGGCTAAATTTAGGAAGTACCATTATTGCTCTCAGTTAATTAAATAATTGTTTTTGCATGTACGATATGAGTAAAATAGAATGCTTTCCATTCTGTAAATATACCACTATAGGGCATGTGTCAAAAGAAGAACATGATTTGAAAGAAATGGAATTGGCGAATTCCGGATTAGCTTCCGCGATCATACAGCTTTACTGGAATGCCGTGCTGAACTCATATTATAATGCAAGTGATGCTGTACGAACTGCTGCTGTCCAGGTAATCGTGAAATCCGTCATTTGTACGCTATTTTCAAGATGCGAATCATGAAGTGGATTTCTGTTCTTTGGGATAGTTTATCAGTGATATTGGAAAATGATGAAGTGTAGAGGATGCAGAAATTTCCAGTTTTTTTTTCCTTTTTTTGTTTTGCAGATTCTGTAGTTAATGTCTGAGCAATAAAAATTTTTTGTAGGTTGCGATTTTAACCCTAAGCCAAGGGTTGGTGACGCCTGGTTCATCAATTCCAACACTGATTGCCATGTCTACTGATCGAAATACTCTTGTCCGAAACAAAGTAGAAAATTTATTAAGGGATATCGATTCAAAATATGCTGGGATGGTTCCGGTTGGTGCTCTGCATCATCTTTTTCTCTTTTTTCATTTAGCGATATTGACTCAGTAAGATAAGAATTGATAGTATCATTTTTTCTTAGTTATTTCACCCATCCTGGTGATTGATGGCAGTGGAAATTTTAACTGATATATATATATATATATCAGTTTAGAAATTATATATATTTTGTTCAGATTTCTAGATTTTGAGATGATTACAGAGTAAAGCAGTAGCAGGTATTCGTTGTTCATTTCGTTTACATATGATCATAAAAAAGGATTCAGAATCTGTTGTGCGCGGTATTCGAGTCTGTGATCAAGCAGTAACTGCTGCAGGTTATTGTTTTCAGTTAAAGAATTGTTTTCTCAGTGACTAAATTATTTTTTCTTGCGTATTTCACAAGAAAAATGGGGAATTTTTGAATTTCTCATTTTTAGGTTCTGGCGGCAATCCTAAATTGATAAACGGAGTACCGAAAATGACGAATGATGGACAAGCATTATTGAGTGGTCTGTACCAAAATCTTCGCAGTAATCGGCAACAACGAAGAAGCTTTTTATCTTCTATTCTTCGATTATTTTCCGAGGATTCTCGAGAAGTTTGGATCAGGATTTTTTTTTCAGTTTTTTCTTGAAATCCTGAAAAATTTCAGTTATGCTAAAATAGATGTCTTTTTTTATCTTTTGATGCATTATAGAAGCTGACATTGGAAGAATGGCTTTTCGTCGCGGATAATCTAGCGATGTTTCCATATCAGGTGATAGATGAGCCGTTATATGTTATCCGTCGAATAGAATCTATTGTTTCAATTAGCGGACAAAATATAATTAACAACTTCATGGGACAACTTCTTCCTCGATCGAGCAGTGTAGAAGATGATGATGAAGCTGAATATACGCCCGAACTTATCTACAGTAAGTTTCAACCTGCTCTTTTTCATACTATTGTCTTTTGTCACTGTTATTATAATTATTTTTGGCATTATTATTGCTTACTATATCATATTATTGCTACTATCACCATATACCGTTGTTACTGTTATTGTCGTCATTAACATTATTATTATTGTCATTAGTCGTTTTTATTCTATAGCTATCTGCTTTGATCTCTTTCTGAAATTATAGGATTCAGCATAAATTTCCCTTTTGGTTCACCATAGATAGGTTTTATCGAGTTTTGACATATCGTACATAACTGAAGTTACATCTGCGGAAAGCAGGCGAATGTTTTGACTATCCATAGAAAAGTGATGTTTAAAGATTGATTGTACTGAAAATAAGTAGAAGGTTACCGAGCGTAAGCAAAATAATAGTAATAATTTAGGAAACGTTAAGGGTATCGGATGGGAACTCCTATAAAATATGGTTGTTCAACGTAGTTGCCCATCTTTTCTTTTTTTTTTGGTCTAAGCAAGTTAAAATTATGCTTATATCTTTTTGCAGGACGATTTCCAGAAGATAAGAGTATGCTTCATGAATGTATGAAAAATAGTCAAGCATGCTTCATATTACTTTATCTGAAAAATTTCTTGATGAAACTTTACGGATTCAGTGATGCGTAAGTTACTGTAATTATTTTAGTTTATTTTCATTTGCACTTTTCTCGAATGGTTTTAACTATAATAATAATGATTGCATATATGATTGCTACTCGTATTGATTGTTTTGCATGTTAAACCATTTCTTTGATAAATTCTGCAGATAATTAATTAGAATTTTATTTCTCTTTTCATACCATTTCTTCAAATTTTTTTTTAGAAAAGTACAAGAATATAGCCCATCAGAAGCAGCGAAAGTTTATGAAAAATCTGTTAATAGTCGGCGTAATATGTTGATGTTCAATCCACATTCAGCGCTTCAAGAACTTCGTCCGGAAACAGCCCAGAAACATGACACGGTTAATGGACATATCGAAATGGCTAATCAAATTGTAGCTGTAAGTTGTTCTTTTAAGTGATAATTTATTTTTGTTAATCCATGATCACGAAAATTTGGAGTTTTCTTCTCAACAAAAAAAAATTTTCTTCATTTTTTAGTTTCGAAATATGTTGTTATCATTGGATCGTGATAATGATGATGAGCATGATGGAACAGATATAGGATTGATGGATACAACGATATCAAAAGATACCATAAATACCGTAATGAAAGATGAGAATCAGGAAACACATATAGCTGATAATATTTCCGAAACTACCAATCTTAGTGAAGCTGATGCTATATCATCAATCTGAAGTACTTCAGTTATACATACGTTCATTCAGTCTCTTTAGAAAATGGCGAAAGTTTGCTTCATCTATCCTTACCTGCCTAAATTGTGCATTATTTGATACATTTAACAAACTTAGTCTCAGGAAATAAAATGTATTTGTTCACAAATTTCCTTTCATTTTCCAAAAGTTTTCTGAAAGCTAGTTTCGTTTTTCGTTTTAAATTCATCTTATTTAATTTTGTTATTTTTCTCTGTTTGCAATCATGAAATGAAAATTTCTATTTTAATTTATGAATTTCAGTTTCCCACTAAATTCGTTCAGTGGTTGTTATGATTATAATCGTGGAAAAAAATTATGTATGAAATGCTGTTCTATATTTAAGGCCTTAAATTATTTGACTAATTTAATGAGTAATTCGAATAGTGTAGAATATTACTGTGAGGAAGAAACCTTCGCTTAAGAATCATTAAGACTTTGGATATTGAGAAATTTATGTATTTTGATTTGAGAAGCGGAAAAAAATGAAAGGAATCCTTTGAGCGGCAAGCCAAGTTGCTATCGTTTTTTTTTTTGAAATTGTTTTAAAGTAACAAATAAAAAAATTTCAGCTGTCATGGAGAATACAGCATCCGTTACAGAACTGAAGTTTTTACAATGATATTGATAACTGAGATAAACTTTAAAAGATTTTATAGCGATAATCGAAATGAGTAAAATATACATGCATCTTTCAAAAGATATTGAAAATTTCATTAAATCACAATTCTTAAGATTCCGCTAAATCATCCTGTTCATTCATTTTAGATACTCATTTATATTTAGTTCAAAAGATTTTTTTTTTTTTTGTAATCATATCTTTTATTTTGTTTTTGTGAGAGCCCTGTTGACATATAATTTCTAAAATTTCCTTTAAATCATCCATCCATCTTTCTCAATAGTATACCACTTCGAAATTTTAAAGAGATTTCAATGATTTCAGTCATCATCATCACTGGCATAACACCATCATCTTTTTACACGTTGGTCTTCTTCTACTGTTAAACATGTGCTATATTTAAACTATTATTATTATTACTTTTTGTCATTTACGTTCGCTGTAAAATTCCTCCTTCCTTTGTGTAGAGCGATAATCATTGTTCATGATAAAAATTTGACATGGAAATATTTTCTTTTTTTGATTTCATGTGTATCGCTAACCAACTGTCGATGTTTTTCAACCGAAAACAGACACTTGAGATTATTTAAAAATTCGGAACACTGAACTTTCATGAAGCCAGGTTTAATCTGTAAGTTTTTAATGCTTAAAAGTACAGGTTTTCATTATAGGCAATCTTAAAAAATATAAAATTGACAACGAAAAACACAGACTAAACTCACAGCACTTTCTTTTCGCATGAACAAGGCGTACAATAATACTAAATATCGAATGCTTTGTGGAAATTACCAGCACTGTTACCGTAAACATCAGTTTACATAACAGTGAAATCGGCAAGATCCTCGTAATCACATTTACTGCTCTGTCCTTCTGTTGGCACCAATTGTCGCACATCTGAATCAACAGGGTTTGCTCCGCTAGATTCTGCAGCCGAATCTTTCGATGTTCCTAGAAATAAATCCGGTACCTTCATCGGAATCATATGCTTTGAAATATATGATAACAATAATTAAAGCTAATTTATCTTATGAATTCTTATCGAATCATCTAAGATCACAGTGTATCACAACCAGAAATTTCAAAATCACCAATCTCTCAAGAGAATGGCATACCAAAAAATAAATGGATAATTACGTAAGCCACAATTTTTCCTTTCCCTTTGAAATAATGGAAACGAGAAACAAAATTTGATGTTCTCAAGAGTGTGTACCTAAATTTAATGATCCAAAGGAAAGAAATAGAAGGCGGTCAAGACTGTTCGAGACTGCCATTGAAAAGCTGTCTGTCCAACAAATAAAGTAATGTGTTAGTTTGATTAAAGAACTTGGATCAGAAAAATCTGATTAAGTCCGCAAGAATTCCAAAAATAAATGATATAGAGACCATAAATTAAACGCTTAAAATTTACCACAACCTTCCGAAGAATTCCCATGTACACGCTTGATATGTTTTCGTAGTTCACTTGCTAATGGATATGTCTTCTTGCATATTTCACAGACAAAATGCCTTCCTTCATGTCGCTTACGATGAACCAACATTAGTGTTCTGATCGTAAAACGTTTTGAACAAATATTACAAGCATATGGAAGATCTGGCTGAAAAAAAAAAGTGGTATAAGTGATAGACTTAACAGAAGCTTTTGTTGATTAAAGAACAATCCTTCCATGAAACCTAATCAGCGCCAGTAAAATGAATGAGATGTATGACAGAAAACAAACGGAATTAAGAGGAAGGGGAACAAACAGATCAAATAATCTATAAAATAACTTTAAATCGAATAATCAAGGGCAATAAACTTACCGACTGAACTACTTCATACTGCTTAACTTCATCAATCTTTTCTTCCGGATGAATTCGACCCATATGCCGTATTAGTGACTGCCGTGATGCAAAGGTCCTATTACATATTTTGCATGTTTTATCTAAAAACGTCTACAATAACAAATAATAACGAAATAATGATGAAAATAAAAAGATTAAAACTACATGTGATGAAATGTATTACAAAGCAGTTACACACCAATTTTCGGTCTTGAAGATCGAGAAAATATTGAAGTCGTGGAAGAAGAAGGGGAAGCATTAATGACTTTTTTTTGCTGCTTCATGCGAGATTCATTCAAACAGAAATATTTGTGCCTCTAAAATGATTTGTGATCAGCATAAATCCAACAAAATTTAATTAAACAGTTAATTTATACAGCGGAAGTAAAATTAAAGAAAAAATGAAGCCATGATATAGCTGCACTTGACCTACTGAATTCCTGCTGATTCCGAATTTAGAGCAAGGAAAAATCACTTTATGATTTCAAAAAAGACACTTTTCACTTGCCCCTTTACTGAAAGCCTCGAAATAGAGATACTGGAACATACATTTAATTCGATGAAAGTCCCAAACTTCTGCTTGCATTTACTGCAGTCATATTTTAAATTTACAATTTTTGCACCATTTTCATCGATTCCATGAGCTCTGCTTCTGTGCGCAACTAACGATTCGAAGTTTCTAAAACTCATCTATCTTACTATGCTCGCATTCCCACACGTTTATAAGTTTCTATTTGAAGAATCTAACAAATAAAATAAATGATTCAAATATACATGCTATGATCTCAGCAATAGAAGATATACTTTGCTACGCTATCACACAGTTACGACAATGCTGCACAACATGATACAATAATGAAGCAATATTTTGCTAATAAAATTTGTTCCTAAAAAATATTTTTTGGATAATCCGTATAAACGAAGTTTATAAATCATGAATCTTTTTTTTCAACTTTATAGCATAAGTGGAAATAAAGACTCTTGAAATAAACTAACCGAAAAGAGGAAGAGCATCGATTACAAACATGCACAAGTAATAGATCGTGTGTACGTTCATGGCGTAACAAATGATGTTTCAGTTTGAAACGTTTGTAGCAATGGCGACATTTAAAATTATAATCCTGAAAAAAACCTTGAATAAGAAGAGCGCAGCTATACATTTTTCAAAACTGCTTGTTCTGCTTGATCCATAATTCAGCAGCCAGAAATTGTTCTCGCCCATTCTTGTCCCTGAAAAGTGCTGAATGTCAGAAAAAGAAATTGACAAACCTTTTTGGAAAGATGAATTTCGTTCACATGATTCCGCATTGTGATTTCATCATCGAAAACCCGACCGCAAACAAAGCATATAAACATTTGGTAATCCTAGAAATCCAGTACCAACTGAGCATTAAATACAAAAAATATCTTCCAATACAGAATGAAGTCCTGACTATAATTTTTAACCTGAGCATTTTTATCTTCAAATAAACCAGTTCGTTTGCTGTGCTCCTCACAGTATTTTAATATTTCATCCAGTTTTGCATCACTTTCTGCCGTTTCTTCTGACTGCGATAATCTAGCTTTCTGAATCTAAAACAGAATTCTCGGAACCATATAACAATATTACATATATCGTAAGTACAACAATGAAAAGTTAAAATTAGTTATGAAAGCTAACTTAAAGTGAACGCTTCTTCACTTTATTAATATTAAATCTCCTGGCACCTAATACACCAAAGCAAATCAAAAATGTAGCTTTTGTCTCGAAAATCTGTGAGTATCAACTAACCAATCAACCCCTTCCTCTTATACAAATTGTTCATTAAAATTCCACATAAAAATAATAAATGCACTAACAATTTCATTTCCGGATTATACTTACTTGGTCAATAATATCCCTCATTGAATCCACAGCGATGAAATATTCTGCTTCAGAATCATCTGTGGTTTCAGCAGTGGTAACACTTGCGGTACTATCCAAATCTGGCATATCTTCCACTTTTTCACTAACTTTACAAATCCATTCTGAATACTGAGCATACCCGTCGATTGCTGCACGCCACCGTTTATGTTCATTTTTTCGCTCTTCCGTGATATCTTGAGCTCGTTTTAACACTAGAAATACGATAAAAAGACACATTTCATGCGCTAAAACATCCAAGAAGCGAAATTTCAGCACTTCTAAGTAGATATACGAAGAATAAGAAATAATGTAATAGAATAAGGAATAACAGAACTTTCAGTTTCATTTTAAAACTGCAAAGTTACCTACAAACAATCCCTAAGCAATAATTTATAGTCACGTATCAAGCAGTGACTTCCTGCTTGATTTTATTTGAAGAAGAATTTATCACTCTTTCATCATTCTTTTCTCATGATTTCCCTATTTATTATCTGGTTTTTTAAACCACAACATTATACATATATGAGCTTAGTCGACGAATCGTCACCATCTCATGATGCAATAAGAAAATGCTTAAAAACATTTAAAAATGCTGCACAACAAAAACAAAAATTCATTTCCGTGCATATGTTTACAACAATATAAATCTGAACCACATGTATTTGTCTGTATCAAACAGATCTTAGCTAGTTGCTTTCTTTTCTTCTTATTTTAAGAAACTATTTCAAATTTCACCTTTTCTAGAAGTACTCGGAGCTAAGAATTCCCATTCGTTTGCTTTGATTGACTGTAGTTCATGAAACGTTTTTTCTTCATTGCTATTTGCTTCATGAAATGTTTTCTCTTCACTGCTATGTGCTTCCCATACCATTTCTGAAGCAATTTCGCAGGCTTGCAAACGTTTTCGTACCATTTCCGCTTGCTCAGGAGTGTTACTGCCATCCTGAAAGAAATGTTTACAGTATGGGAGTGAAATTCTGAATAAAATTCAAAGTTTGAGAAAGAAAAAAAGAGAAAACAAATATTCCTTCTTTTTAGCGCGATATATCAGCTACCAAATATAAAAAAAAGAAATTGAAAAAATATGGGAGAGAAGGTATTCTATTGCTATTATTAAAATTTCGGCAGAAAATCCCGACTGATCATCCTAACTTTTTCGGAATTTCTATACCTCGACCGAAGCTGCCGCTATATCGGAGACCGATTTGATGACGGTCTCCGTGACAAGACTACTATTTGATTCCTCATCCATAGAACGTGCACGTCTCGCATACGTATGATGCAAAACTAAAAAATTAAACCGCAAAGTTATCAATCCAACATTATGCAACGACAAATATTTAAAGATTACGATAGGGGTGACGCTATGAAAAACATTACAGATATGTGGTCCATTGAATTGAATTAATTCGACACCTTAGTGTGATAGCATTCAAATTACGTCTACTAATGATTAAATTCCATTACAAATTGAAATTTCACTACATAGACATTCTATATTATTTCATTCTGAAGTTATCAGTAATTAGTAACTTATTAAAGGTTAATTACTTAAGCTTTCATGAGTAATATTTCAAATCATAAAAGCGATTAAAGTCATCTCTCATTATCTTGATAATTTTTCCATCTTATTAATCACGCTGTTTTGCATTTCCCAATATAAATAGAAATTCATCATGCATTGTTTATGAAAAGTCATCATTATAATAAGCCTTATTTGGGTTCTGATTTTTTGTTTTTCTTTTTAACATTTTCTTCCTTTAATTTTAAATTTAATGTTTGAATTTGAAAAAAATTTCATCTTCAGAATGTTCATGATTTCCTTTGTTTTACTTTCAATTATAATTAATTTCCAACTAAAAGACATGGGACATCCGGAATGCATGTCTTCAAAATATATGTTAAATATTTCTATATGTATGTACTTATGTTTATGCATGTATTTGTTTATGCTTTTGTGTACGCGCACTAGTATACGTGTGCTAATTATCAAGGATGCTAATTATATCAAGGATGCAGGTGTTATTAACATATTGTAAGCAGAAACCAGTAGGGGTAGATAAAAAACAACGACAACTGGAAAACTTTGCAAAATATTCCATTCATTCACCCATCTCTATTGTTTTAATTTCCAGAAATCTAAATTTTATAAAACTGTTCAATTTTGTACGATTGTATAATTGTGGAATTTTTTACAGTTCGTTTATCTGTTTTTATGCATCAATTAATTAATTTCATTAGCAAAATAATAGAAAAATCAATATTCTTTATTGACAATGTTATATACATTATTTGTTGAAGAAATTAATATTCATTATCGAAAATATGCATGCAAATACTAATTTATCTCTCAATTTCCATTCTGATGAAGGTAGGACAAACCTGATAACTCTAACCTTTCTTTAACCTTTCCTTTTCACTCTTTCTTAAATTCATTATTAAGCTTCGAACAAAACTTAAACTTTCCTTCGGATTTTTTTAAAAAAACATTTCTCTTTTTTGTCAGTGATATTTTAGTGGAACTATATTAGAAAAAAAATTAAAAAGAAGCAAAATTTTCTTTGACAAATTTGTAAAGAATGTAAAAAAATTCAGTTCGAAATTTTCATTTGAATTTGATTAATTAAAAATTGATTTTTGCTAAGCAATTTTCTTTTCTCGCAAATTCACACTAACAAGTCTATATTCAAAAAAAACTTTGCTTTAAAAAAGTTGCACTGTTTAAAATTTGTGTTTGTTTGATTTTGAAATTATTTAAACATTACCATCTATTTCCCTCGTTTTTAAAAAGCAAAAAAAGTTTTACCAACTTTTTCAGCATGCATTTTTTTAATTTTACAATTGAGAAACTTTTTAGACATATCAATTATTTTGGACTTTTTTATATGTGAATATTTTTTCTAACTTGACGGTTCTTTTTTGCTGTGAGTGAATTGTTAAATTGAAAACTTTGCTTTCTGAAAAAAAAATTTTTTTTAGTCCCAACTGGTTACTTCACAAGCTGCAGGTGATCCCGAGAGGTAACTGAAATGTGCTCCGCGATGACAGGGCAATGAGTACAAGCAAGCGGAAGTTGTAATTTAACTTTTTTTCAAAGCAACACTTTTCATTGTGTATTATACTGTTTGAGATTGATCTAATGCAGTTAAAAGATATTTTGAATTAAAATTTGCTTCAATGAAAAAAATTAATTATTTTTGATCTCTTTGTGATCTTTGGCTACAAATAAACAAAAATTAAAATGGTCGTTGGCCAAAGGAAATATTACGAATAACTTGCATTAATAAACTAAAAAAGTCATTTCAAAATTAATGGAAACATTTTCAGCAGGCTCAACCAGTTTTTTAAAGCGAAAATAAAATTTGGCTAGAAATTTTTTTAGTAAATATAATAAATTTACATATCTGTTCAGAAGCATACTGAAAACTGACAAATTATAAAATTTATTAAGTTTTTCAATGTTTCTTAAACTGCAAAGAACACTTAGTTAATTAAAACGGACAATGTTCACGTCATCAAAAATTAATAGTAATACCTAAAATTAAATTTGAAGTAAATCAGATCCTTTAAAAAAACGTTTGATTTATTGATTTTCCTTTTTGTTCCCGCATGTGCTTCTCCCCGTCTTACCAACCACAATCATTACATATATAAAATTTTTGGCTCTCACAGTTATATCTATTTGCTACATTTTTTCCTTCCGATTAATTTTAGTGTGAATGTATCTTTGCAGGTATTACTGCGTAACAGTAACCATAGTAAAGAAATTTTTTTTGCCATCACAAAGCCTTTAGTCAGCCATAGCCAAAAAATTTATTTAGCATCATAAAGCCAATCTATTCATCAGAAAAGCGTATCCAACAAAAATTTATTGGCCATCATGAAACCCTTCAATAGCCTTTAGCCAAGAAACTTATTCTTCATCATGAAGCTATCGAACAGTTAATAATCCACAGCCAAGAAATCTTTTACCCATCACGAAACCAATCTTGTTTTTAAACTCATTTTCCAGTTATTAAAAGCTAAAAAATTCCAATATATTAATTAGAATTTAAATTAAATGTGCGGAATAAAATAGTAACTGTGATAATCACAATTTATAATGAGTATTATTTTTGCTACTTGCTGATAACAATACATAAATATTTTTGATCTAAAATTTTCAGGAAAAAAATTTCGTTTGTTTTGTCACCCAATTACAATGGCCTGTTCGTGGTTATTTCTTCGCTCAATCAAATGATGGAAAAACAAACAATTAATTTATTATCAATGTCAATGCGATTAATTACAGCAATTAATTGACAAATTTGTTAGGGCGACGAACCTATTCCTTTTTTTCTTTTTCATCAACTTGTCTTCTTTGAATTCAATTTTTTATCAAATTAATACGCAATATGAGAATGATATGTTGTCAGATCAATCATTCATTTAAAGATGAGTTTACGTTTCCATTATCACTATCATTTCATCACAAATGTCATCATCGCATCCCTCCAATTAATATTTACTGAATTCGCTATCATTCTCATTTTACTACAGATATCATCATCTCATTCATTTAGTGACGTATCTATTGCACTCATTATCACTATCATTTTTCATCAACATCGTCATTATCATCACTAGTATTTCTGTTGTTTTTTTGCGCAATCAATTGTTATCAATAAAATAAAACGGTTAGAAATCTTTGTTTTTTCCTACAAAAATTGTCACTTTAATCAGCAGTGTGCATTACACACATAAACAATTAATGCAATCAGTTTTAATTAATTACGGTTTAATAGATTGCCACTGACCGAATCATTTTACAATTTTAATATTTTAATCTCGAGCGAATCTACGACTCATTTAATTTTATTTCATAACGAATTATGCAGTAATGGCTTATATAAATTCTTTATTTTTCATTTTAATGACTCTGTCTGGATAGTTCTTACCGGATAATTAATATTTCCAGAACAAAAAAAGAAAACCGGAATTGTTCAATTTTACTTAAACATTCACCGAAAAAATAAAATAAAAAGATAAGAACAATGTATTTTTTCACATTTCATCTTATCATCCTTAGCATTCTTTTTCTTCCTGAAAAACAAAAACAATACTCATTCATTTTTAAAAATTTAAAAAACAAAAATTTAGAAGAAAATTCACACACACACACACACACACAAACACACACACACACACACACACACACACACACACTCATACATACACTCACATATCACTTACATACACATACGCAAAAACACCATGCAAACAATATAGACGTACACACATCAACTGATAACTAACTATTTTCTTTGTTTTATTTTAATGAATTTTCACAGAAAAGGACATAAAATTTTTAGGGTCTTCGCTGCGCTGTCTGTTATTAGGTTTTTGAGAGTTTGTGAAAAACTTCTGGAAAGAATTAAAAAAAAACTTCGGCGAATTTTTATGAAATTTAATAAACAAAACAGCGAAAATGACAGGAAAAAATGGCAAATTGAAAATTATACAACAAACAAATAAATTAATTGAATTAAGCAATTTTCCATTCATGTTTTTTCCAAGCTTCGAATATTTTTAAAATTTTTACGAAATAAAACATTACTGAATACTCATCAATTTTTTTCACCTTTCCTTCTCTTTTTAGTTCGCTCTTTTTGTCCGTCTTCTCTCGCATTGACAAATTTGAAAATTTTTGAATATTCCTGGGATAATTTTTTTTTGCATTTGATTCAGACATTTTTTATTTCTTATTGCATTTAATAGCTTTCGAAAG
Source organism: Mansonella perstans (assembly GCA_037074765.1). NCBI lineage: Eukaryota > Metazoa > Nematoda > Chromadorea > Rhabditida > Onchocercidae > Mansonella > Mansonella perstans. Next base: position 75,702 of record JBAMDO010000209.1, read on the forward strand.
TCCCAAATATCTTTTTTTCTTTTATTTTTCCTGGCTTTGATCAGTTCAAAATTTCAAATAATTACAAGAATAAATTTTTTTTTTAATTTCGATTATTTCTCGCATTTCATCTGATTTTATCGTCATTCATTGAACTCTTCTTGCTATTTATTTTATTCTATTTCTTTTTTTTGTTTCAAATGACAAAACAAAAAAATTAAAAATTTGAAACTAGTTGAAAAAATCGGAAAAGGACTTATTGGAAAAATTTGTTTTTTTTAATTCCGTTTTTTTTCCGGAAAGTAAATAAAGAGAAATAAAACAAACGGGCGAAAAAAAGCTCAAAAAAAAAACTTCCATTTGCACCCTTCCAATCTTTCTATTCAGTTCTAAACGATATTTTCCATCCCATCCCCTCTCCAACATCTCTTATCAAACTTTTTCTACATTTTGGAATTTCAAAAGCAGAGAAATAGAAACGAGAGAGAAAGGGACAGAACGATTATTGCAAGAATGAGAAATAAATGAATGCGATAAGATTGAAATGAATTATTTTTTTCTGGAATTAAATTCTTTAATTTCTGAGATCAAATAAACAACCAAAAAAAGCTTTTAACAGTTTTTTCAATTAGTCGGAGTAATTCTAATTTATCATTATTGCTAAGAGATAATTATTTTGGGAGGAATCGGGAATGTGAAAGAACGAGGCAAAGGAAGAATGATTGCATAATTAAGAGGAAAACTAATGATATTATGAGATCAAATCAATGAAAACTTGTTCTTTAACCTTTAACCTCTACCGTATTCTTTCATATCAATAATTAAATTTTGTTGCAATTTAGAAATTTTCGAATAAGAAAAATTCAAAACAAAACGAGAAAGTTTGTGATATTTTTTTGACTCAGTAATGAATTAAAAAGTTCAAAAAAAAAGAAAGGCAATTACTTTCTCCAGCAATCATATAAACATGTTGTGATTAATCGTCCCAATGAATCATTCTTTTAAGCATTCTTTTTTTCACAACAGAAAAATTGCATCGCAAATTCCGGAAATGTATCGTTTACCGGAATTTCTAACTTTACTGTTATTTGTGGTTTTCCGGATATCGTTTTAGTATTACTCATAGATTAACTATTCAACATATGCATGTGTATATTCATACATAAGTATGCATGTGTATGTGTATTTGTGTATGTGTATGTATCCATGTATTTGTGTATATGTATATAGGCATGTATCTGTATGTGTGTATGTTTGTCTGTGATTTTCTCTCTTTTTCTCACAACCATACAAAATTTTTTTCACTGGGATTTATTGATTAACATTTGTTAATTTTATTGTTCCACAATTCATACATTTTTTAAAATATCCCTTTGGATGACCAAAAAAAGTCGAAAATTCAATAATTTTTCAATTTTTTAAAAGAATTTCATTATTGCATGCATTGAAATGAAATTTCTAAAAAAAAAATTCATAATAATTCTAAAAACAAAAAAAAAATATTGTTTTGTTGTAAATTCATTTCCATTTGAAAATATTTCAATTCTTTATTCTTTCAACTCAGAACAAAGTTTGGCATAATTTGCTAACTTTTATTTCCTTACAATTCTGTCCTAACTTCTCATCCTTTGTTTTCATTTGAAATTCAACAAAAGAAAAAGTGAAACAAGCAAAACAAAAACAAATTTTTGCTTTTGCAACGATGGAAATCACAAAAAAAGGACAAACGATTGACAGCAAAAAAAAAAATTGTTTATAAAATTATTTGTTTAATTGGTATATGCAAAATAAATATATATGCAATATTACGATAAAATGAAACTAAGTTAACTGGTTAAAATGATTCATTGAAAATTTTGCACTAAGAAAAAATCTCTCAATGTTCACATTCATCATTTATGTTATTTTTGTCTCAATTAATTATTAGTAATAAAATCGCTATAATTTAATAATTAATAATTGGAAATGATCATTTAAATAGCATTAAGAAGTTTTTTTTGCATTTTTGTACTCTAAATGACATTGAAACTTTTTAAATAAAACAGCAGTTAATTGAGATCCTGCCAATTATTGTTTTCAATTACTAATTCCTGAATTCCATCGATGTTAGTTTGGAAATTAATATTGAATTCCATCAACGTTAACTTAATTATTATTTCCTAAATTTACGTTATATTTTTTGCAAAGAATCATGATTATTTAAAACAATCCAAGTTAACTCATATTGCTATAACTTATGCATTGTTATGTTTGTGTAAATTAAGCAAAATTAATCACCATAAACAATTGTTATGATTATCATTACAGCAATATGTATATTTAGAATATAAAAAAGTAATAATTAATTGCGGGATTATATGAAATAGCTACAGAAGAAATGATTGAATTCTGTATTTTTAATTTGTTCATTTAATAAAATCAACTTATCTAAAAAAAGTGAAACATTGGTCTACTACTAATTGGTTCATTTTAATTAAATGATTGTTAATTACTTCATTTCGATCAATTTCTTTCAATTAATTTATTATTGATTCATTTATTTCAATTAATCGATGCTATTTGATGTAATTTGAAGAAGTTCTAATTTAAATAAAAGAAAACAAAAATTACTCCTTTACATACTTTTCCGCACAGAAGAGAAGTTAAAATATGTTTGGATAAGGGAAGTGCGAAATTTCAAAAAAAGAACAGAAATGAAAAGACGAATATTCGCGGGACAAAATATTTTCAAGTTTTTATTTTCAAATAAAATATTTCCGAGTTTTTCAGTGGCAAATTTTGGCGACAACTCATAAAAATATCCAATGGATAAAAAGAAGGAATTTTCGCATCGAATAAAACATTTCCCTATGTACAGCTACGAAAAAGAAAATTATAAAATTGTATCTTCAAATCAGTTCAATTCCTTATTAGTATTGAATTAATTTCCAAATAAGTAATTATAAAATAAGAGAAGAATTTTTTAGAAATATTGGAATTACAACAGTGAGTAGAGGGCCAAAAAAGCGGTGAAGTGATACTTTTTCCTCAAGTGAATTATTATTTTCATTAATTTAACAATTACATTAAGGAGTGGCATTAAGTAAAAAAAAGTCTAATTAATAATTCTTGCGAAAAAAACTAGCTTAGGCTATAAGATTTATCCTTATTCCTTAGTGTTCATTATTTTTTCAAAAGAAAAAAAGAAAAAATGTGAAATAGGCCTATTTTTGTGTGCTACGTATACTTTTTTTTCTGCTAAAATAGGCATATTTTTTATTATCACAGCTCTTCGTCACTCCTTTCCATTTTTATTGGTTGCCAGTATTGAGTTTGGCTTGTCATGCCTTATTATCAAGTTCAGATATTCCTGCTTCGCATTTCTGTCCAGCATTTTTCTTCCCCACTCTTTCTTCTTGATTCCTTTCCCTCTCTGTTGCAAACCATCGATTTTATGCTGTGGCACAGTCTTCTTCGTACCTTTGTTGAAAAGCCTTTTCTTTTTTCATCTCCTAGGCCTTTTTCTTTCACAATACTCTTTCAATATAATCAAAAATTCCATCTAAAACTATCAAATGGAATTCATTTATATGCCTCAATTTTAATATTACAAATGTACAATTTGATTTTTTTAGAAACTTTATAACTAATTCAAGAATTTGATGTATTATTTTTTAAAAAATTCGATAATTAATTTAATGCAGAAATTACGCCAGAAAGAATTTTCGAGAGTTCATTTTTTAAATTTTAAAGACAAAATTAAATTTTACTGCGAGAAAAAACAAACAAAAGAACTAATTGCCAAATTTAAATGATTTCAGCAACAAGCAGATGTTACTGTTTTTGCAGGGAAAGAAAAAGCTTTTTAATTTACTTTTCGATTCAAAACTAATATTTCTTTAAAAAATTTAAATTTCGTTGCGAGCAAAAAACTTTGTTTTTTAATTTGAATAAACAAACATGTGCACCAAAAACTTAATAAATATGCAAAAGAAATCCATCATTTTATATTTATAATTATGAACGAATGCAATATTAGTATGCATTTGTTTCGCTTGTCATTTGTCAATTCATGACTTATTAAATCAGTCTAATCGATAACATGCATTTAACAGGAATTGAAATAATGGAAATAACAAAGAAAAAATTTGAGGTTTGAAAAGAATTTCAATTATATCATTTTACGAAAAAAAAGAAATTGGATTTAACATTTGTTATTCAATAGAATATTCGCCCTAGCTGATTATTCAATTTCAGTCCTTTCATTTTTTTTCCCATTTGTTCCTTCAACAAACAATATATTCGCCCTAACTGATTATTCAATTTCAGTCCTTTCATTTCCCATTTGTTCCTTCAACAAACATTACTCCGTCATTTCCAGTTAATAGCTTTTAATTTCGTATTATACTGAAACTGATTCGTTATTGTCTTTTCGATAATGTTAAAATTTTACTTCACTGTATACAAATTTCGTTTTTGTTTATAGGAGAAATGTGAAATTATTATGAAATTTTTTTTCTTCATTGTTCCGTTATTTCAATCTCTGCAAACTTTAAATTGATGATGACATAAAGTATCATGAAGGATCGAAAATAACGGAAATATGTGAATAGTTTAATTACTTTAGATTTAAATTTATTTTATAAATACACTCATAAAATTTTCTTGTATCGTTATTGCATTTCAGCTAAAACATTTCTTTTACATATATGATCGAACAACATAAAATGCTTGAAGAAATTTGAAATCGATTCAAGCACTTAAGCATACGTTATTATTATCTCATCTCATTGTCTTTGTTATTCATTCCGTTCCTTCAGTTTCAATTAAAATTTTAGTCAGGCGCTTTTTTCGCCTCATAATTAGCCGGACATTTTAATGCTGAATATTTTTGCTTCCTTTTAGGCACGCTTTATGAAGTCAGCTTTAGGCTCACTTAGTTTATTTACTGTGAAGAAATGAAATTATAAATGCCCTTAAAAATTATACCATGCATTTATTTAAATTACTTTAATTTATCCTCGAAAAACAAAAAAAAAAATGGAAGAAAATATTGCTAAAGAAAAGAAATTAAATTTTTATATTTTACAATTATTTATATTTTCGAAATGCTTTTCAAAGTTTTACCAGGAAAAAAGTTGTTTATTTTTTCTGATAATTTCGAAAATTTTTCTGAATAAACGATTGATAAAATGCTCAGTGAAAAAATGACAGAACGTTCAGAGAATAGGTTTTTGCATCGTTTCGTTTTAAACAATGACATTTTATTGACGAAAACTTTTGCGCCATTTGTGCACTTTCTTTTAAAATGTTAAAACTAAAAAAGAAACGAAAAAAATGAAAGATATCAGGCGTCCATCGATGTAAAAATTCATCTAATTTTGCAAGTTTTGCAATAAATTTTGATAGTAACTTACTTTTCTGATAGCAAAATGATTCGCCCGAATGATAGTTTTTCCAGCAATTTAAAGTCTCAAAAAAAATTGTTTACAAATGAAATGATGGGAAATTTTGAGATTAGTGCTTTCAAACGATGTAAATATTGCTAGTTAATTAATTAAGAAGATATGAAACGAATATTTGTAAACAAATTTTGCAAAAATAATTTAGGTCAATTTTAGGCAAGAAAAATTAGAAAAAACTTAGAGAAGTAATGAAATGATCAATGACTTTTAATTAAATCAAGAAAAAAAGACCATAAACTCGGGTAATTAATTAATTTACCCTTTTTTCCTCGCAATATTTTTCCTTCACAGTTCATTCCAAGCACCTTTCCCTCGCTTTTTTATTATTTCATACATCAGCAATTTGCATCATTTCTTAATTATTACGTAAAGTACACGATTTTTACTTTAAATTTCAAGTATTTTCTTTTTTACTTTCTCTCTTTCTCATTGTATTTTTCTTCCTCTCTTAACCAATTGATAATTAATTGATGTTTATAAAAATTTTCTATCATTTTATATTTTAACTTGGAAATGTATTTGTTTGTCAAGATATAACTTTATTGTTTTTTGCAAAATTTAATTGTATAATTGAATATTAATTTTAGTTATTTCTTTGTTGTTCATTTAGTTATTGGGTAGCTATTATTGTTGCTGCGACAGCTTCTAGCCTTGCAGTTCAATTTGCTGCAGTTATTGTAATTGTTCTGCTATATCGTTTTTGGACATTGAATTATTGCAGTTCAAGTTATTACAGCTGCTGCTGTTGTTATTGTTTCTAATGTTGTTATTTTTAATTGTTATTTTGTAGGAATGCATACATTTGATTATTTCTTCAGAATGTTATTCTTTGCAAATTTTCTTTTTTCAACAAGTTTCATCATAACTTTGCAGGTCATCGAATATATTTTTGCCAAAAAATTTTTGTCAACTTTTTACACATTCGTTTTTATTGTATCCGCAAGATTTCTTGTCAAGGACAATGACTGATAATTATCGTCAAATTTCTGTCACTAGATGAAAAATCTATCAACAAATTTCTTCCGTGAAATAAGAAAAATCACTCATTGAATTTTTTTTCATAGAGTGAGAAGTCGCATATTTGAATTCTTATTCTATTACTTCATGTGAAGAAAATTTTCATCAGATTTTCTACGAATGTAATGAAAAAATCTCACGCAAGAATTTTGTTCCACGGAATAGAAAAATCTTCATCAAATTATTCCAAATAACCAAAAATGTGCCAAAATCGATGCCGCAATTTTTCTTCAAATTTTCTGTCAATACTAAAAAGTGCACTGTAATTTAGTAAAAAACTATTTTTCTCCTTTCTCTCTCGTTCTCATTCTTTCTCTTTTCTCTCTTCTTCCCATTTCCTTTCTTTTGTTGATCAAATCAGAGCACATACTTCTCAATTAACTTAAATTTAAAAAAAGATTACCTTTTTTGCTCGAAACTTATCATCCATTTTCTCTCTTTTATTTCGCTCATTTGCTTTTTTATTTCGCTTTTTTTGTCTTTTTTGTTACTAATATTTGATAACTAATATGATAAATCAGTGATAAAGAAAAATATAAATATAAAATTTCATAACTATTTGGTAGCTTAAACATTAATTTAGTCCTTTTTACATTTTGCTCTCAAAACAATGATACCACTAACTTTTGTTGTTTAATTTGGCATTTTGAAAATTTTGATTCAAACTTCTTTTACCTGTTGAAGTGTTCAATTGAAATTACCGCAGAAGATCACTGTTATCAAATATTACTGCGTAAAGATACGAATATCTGTAGTAATAGCAGTAGTAGCGGTGATGGCTGTGGCTGTGATAGTTGTGGTGATGGTTGTAATGATTCGACATAAATGCCGTTTATTAGTCTCCTGCCCAGCAATAGCAATGAAATTGTTACTGTAAAATGTTAAATATTTTTTAAAATAAAATGAGTCATTTATCACAAAAAATTTTTAAAAAATTACGTTGTAAAATGATTCCAACGTGTATTCTCTGATACAAGTTGTATAAGTATGACTTACTTTTAAAATTTGCCATTCCATAAAACGACCTCAACGTTACACTTATCCTGTCAAACATATTAATATTTTCTTTACTTCTCTGAAATAAATCTGTCCTAAATTTAATGGATAAATTTTAGAGTTCTAATTTTTCATTTTAAAATGCAAATAAACTGCTGTTGTTAAATGAACTAATGGAAATTATTTTAGTTAGCTCTTCTGCTTGAAAATAGGATGGAAAATAAAATAATCCATATTTAAAATTTTGTGAAATTAAAAAAAAAGAATAGAAATAAAGAAATCAATCTAAATTGCTATATTTCAACACTGTGTGGATTAGTTGTGATTAAATTAATATTAAAAATTTTTCCTTTTTAATCATTAAATGATGTTTAAATTTACATTAGAAAGTTCCTCCCATTTTTTCGTCCTTTTTGTCGTTTCAATTCTTTGATTAATTATCCATGCCAAATATTCTTAATTGTTAATGTTCCATGCTACAAATGCACTTTGCTTTAAAAGTTTTTTCGTCGCTTTATTTCCAGTTTGTTTGCACTAATTGTCCCAAAAGTAATATAATATTGCATCGGAAAAAAGTACAGCTTTAGGCAAAAAAATCCAGAATTCGTTCAATTTCAGGTTTCAAAAATACATCAGTGCACATAGATCTCATACGGCACATTTTGTCATTGTTCGAAAAAAATGAAATTTAATGATTGCAATCTCAATTACATAGCCCAGTTTTTGGCTGATTTTACTACCAATGCCGATTTTTAATGATACTAGCATAAGCTAATGATGATTTGCCAAGATAGTAGCTAAATAATTTATTAACATGAAATTCACAATAATTGCAATTAATTGAAATAATTAAATTAGATAATTTTAATAATTATTTATATACCACTGATACATTGAGCACTAATATTTACAGCCATTTGCTTTAATTTGATAAATTTAACTTATCAGTTTTTTCTTTTGGTGAAGTAATTTAAGAGCTTTTTTTTAATTTTTTCTTTTCTGTCTGATTTAATTATTTAGCAACAAATATACATCAATCATTTCAGAATGAATTTATCAATCAAAAAATTTTCAAAAAAAGCAAAAGATTTAGCTGTTTGTTAATCAATTTAGAAAATTAAAACAGCGAAAATAGAAGGCCAAATGAAAAAAAGTAGAAAGATGAAAAACGAATAAAAAACATCTTTTAATTAGATTATTATTCTTATCTGACTCATTGTTAATTTTTTTTAACTAGGCTATTTTTTGTTGACTAATTTTTCCTCTCATCTATTCTTCTTCATTTGATTGTTGAACTGTTTTGATACGTAAAAATGAAAAAGTAAACGTTGTAAATGGATGATGATAATGATGAGATAGTGATAAAAAACTGACAACACGATTCATCATATTTGTTTACTATTTCTATAACTCTAACAGTAGCTATTTGTCTAGAAAAATGATTGGAAATGTTACATAATAATTAAGAAACAGATGATGAATATTTTCCATTACTGTCATTGACATAATCCATCATTAATCCGGTAAGAAAGTAATTAATCGTCACTAATTACTATGAATTACCTTCTAATGGAATTTTTTTTAAAACTATCTTCTTTAGCCAATTCAAATTGTAGTTAAGACTAAATCAACTTTATTAATCCTTATAAATCATTAGAATGATAGTTTTAATTTAATAACATTATAAATTCAATTTATGTTATTAATTAAATTCGTCCCAAATTTTTCTAAATTCTTCTTATTTTCACTAATTTTTTTGCTTAAATTTGTTAACAATGAATTTAAATTTTTTCTTAAATTATTTCCAAACTCTTTTTTCTTTTTCCTACCCAATCATTGTGGTAAAAATAATAGCATGAACAGATTTGCTGTTTTCAATCACTTCCTTCTTATTTTTCGTTTTCTTTGCAAACTATTTTTGGGAAGCGCTTGCTTTTGCGACAGACGTGATTTGAAACTTCTGACAAAGCTAATTGAAATTTCAGCCTCTGTTTTTTGAAGAAATACAAACTGTTCATATACTGTTAAGCAATCAAATGATATTTTAAAAACTCTAACTATTTACATTTTGCTAGCAAAAGCTGCAGTTTGCATGCACTTCTTTGTGTTTTTAAATTATTAAATCAACAGGCAAATGATTTGGATCGTTTGAAATTTTTGAAATGGAAGAAAAATTGGAACTTAGAAAGTTTCATGAAAGTAGGAAAGTTTTGCAAGTGTAAAGTTCACGAAAGTTTTATTGATACTAAAAGTTTTATAGGAGGACAGTCGATGAAAATTAATCGATTTTCAAAAAAAAAAATCAAAAGTTAATTAAGTGAAATATTTCTGTTTACATCCATTTAAAGGAGGCAGAAAAAAAGCGGGAAACTTGTCAACAAAATATCCAAAAAGACTTTTGTCAGTTCAAAAAGTGTCAATGAAAATTTCTGTTTCACATAAAGTCCGAAAAAAGTTATAAAATTAATTTTCATTTATCCAAATTGGAAAACCAAAAAATACAGTTATATTTCTTAATTTCATAACTCTAAAAAAAGTCAAAACAATTTTTGAAAAATGAATTTTTTCTTTTTTTCTTTTCTTCATTCCATCAGTTTATTCAGATTTTCCCTTTTTCTTAGTAAAAATTTAAAATTTAAATAATATTGTTTTGTGCTGCAAGCTGCTTTGTCAATTTTGTTCCATTCGTTCTTTCAGCTTTTTATTTTGTTAGCTTTCATTCAAATAAAAGAAAATCATTCGACAAATTTCATTTCACTTAAATGTTTAAACAAATTTCAAAATTCAATTCAACTTTTCATTTCGAAGGAAAAAAATTTTTTTTCGTTTGAGAATATTTAAATTTCATTTTGTATTTTGAAAAATTTACATACTCAAATATTTCACGCAGTGAATTTGCAACAAACAACAAAAAAATTTTCTTTTCTAAAAAACTTTTCAAAATTTTTATTTTAATTTCCAAAAGATTCGAAAATCAATTCGATTCAATCAATATTTTATCTTTTTTCATTTTCACACTTTTATTCCATTTTAACTTTTCTAACCAACGATTTCGTTTTATTTCTTTTTTCTGTTCAGACTCATACTTCAATCGTTCTATTCCATCATTTCCCCGTTCTCCCTGCCTTCCCGTTCTCCCACTTTCCCGTTCTCCCTGCCTTCCCCTTCTCTCTTCCCCGTTCTCCCTGCCTTCTCGCCCTCTCGGTCTCTTGTCTTCCTCGTCTTCGTGTCCTTTCACTTTTCCGTCTTCCCCGCTTTTCTGTCCTGTTCGTGTCCTCACCGTCTTCTCCTCCTCTCGTTTCTCTGTCCTCCCGTCTTTGCATTCTCTCGCTTCATGTTCTCCCCGCCTTCCCCTCTTCCCTCTCTTTCACTGTATATGTGCTGAAATAATGCAATGATTGTTCGTTTCAAATAATTTTAATGTAATCATTCAAGTAAAGCAGAATTTGCAATTTCTTCTGCGAGTTTTTCATTGATTTCAGATTGTTTGAATTGCACGTATTCAATTTCTATTTTCGTTACAAAATTAATTTTTCATTGGAAAAAAGAGTAGAAAAAGTCAAAATTTTGAATGAAATATGTGAAATTTACGTTTAAAACAAATTGATTGCCAAAAAAGGCAAAATTATTTTATTGGAATTTATTTTAGAAAAAACTTTTTTGCTTTGTTCTAACTATTTTTTAATTAATATTTAATTAATATTTCCAAACTTTTTAGTTAGTATTCTTCGCTATTTTAATTCATTGTAATTCTTATAATTAGAAATCTTTTAATTAATGTTTGTTTATCCTATGGCTAATATTTCACAGTATTAATCTTAATTGGCGGTTGTTATGTTTTAATTAATTAATCTTCTAATTTTTACAATCAGTAATCTTTCAACAAATTTTGACAGCTGTGTCAACTAATACATTTGCAAACTTTTTGTTTGTGAAATTAAAGGAATTTTGATGTTCATTTAATTATTTTAATTTCATATTTTGTTTAAAACTTGTATATTATGAATAGAATCGAACACATTGAGAATACTAATATTACTATTCCTAACATTCCTTCAAACTTCTCCTCGATTTTAAAGTCTTTGGAAACAGAATAAAGTCTCATTTCAATGAAATGAATTTAGTAAATTCCTGGCAATGTGGAAATTTTTAAAAAATAAAGGAATGAAGAAATACTATTCTGATGGAATGAATCATTAATTTTTTAATATATTCGAAAAGTTTTCCAAAAAAAAAAACGAAAATTCTCGGAAATTAGATTATTATGCGAATGAAATGGATCATCAAATTTTGACAGTTTGAAAATTTTTGCCAAATTGCTATTTTCAGAGCTAAAAAGTTACGCGATATTATTCCCATTATATTAGTTATAAATTTCGACAATTCGGAATTAAAAAAAAAAGTCAAAATTTAGTAAATAAAATGCGATGTTCAAAACAAAATAAATCGTGATTCACAACAAATTAAAATAGATTAAAGTTTTTGAGACCATTTCAATTTCGAAATATTTCGGCTTAATAAATCTTAAATTATTTAAAAATTATCAAAAAGAAATTTACAAGTAGAACACAACACAGTATTCCGATTAATTTATTAGTGTTGACAATTTGAATAAAATTTAAACAATTTAGAATTTGTCGAAAAATTTAAAGTTTAGAATACAATATAATTCTTCATTAGATGATTCATTAGTATTAATGATTTGAACAATTAAAAATTTGAAAGTGAAAAACTTAAAATATAAAATATACTAATTCCATAAAATGTTGAAATTTCAAAGAAAAAAGTTTTCAATAAAACTTTTAAATAATCGCTCACAATGACTCATTCGAATGCTAACAATTTAAATTCATTAAATTGAATTGAAGAAAATTTGCATATACGTGCAGATACGATAGGTATTTCATTTGCCCTCATAAATCTCTCTCTTTCTTTTTTTCTCTTACATTCTTTCGTTCTCTCTCTTCTTTTCAACAATTACTACAATGTGCGATTTCTTTTTCCGTTCGAAATTTGCATATTGATCGATCATGGATAGTATTAATCCTGAAATATGTTCTGTCCAGTCATTATATCATACCTATAATATTCGATCGGTCTATTTATTCCTACCTGATTTCCTTTTTTTGGTTTGTTAATTAGTTTTGTTTAATTAATTAATTAATTAATAGGTTGCATGCATTTTCCTTTTACACTCAAAATTATATTTGAAAAACTTTTTTTTGTGAAAATAAATTTTTTTTTATTTCAATTTTGCAAAAGAATTTGTGTTTTTGTAAGGAATTTGCGTTTCAAATTTATAGAAAAATTTTCTTTTTATTTCGCTAATAATTCTAAATTTGAATTTTTAATTTTGAACATTCTGTCTTCTTTTTTTGCATTGTTTAGAAAAGTATCACACATTGCAAATGAACATATCATTTAAATTACCAAGAGAAAATAGAGATGTCCATTGCTATAATTATTATTCATGTTATTAATTAAGTATTATAATTACTATAATATTGCATATTTTTCTATATTTAATAGCGAAAACACTTTTTTCTTTTCATTGTATTAAATAAAATTTTTTATTGGTGTTAGAAAATAAAAGTTACTTTAAAAAGAAATCAATTACCTTAAATGTAGAATGAATTTGCAGTTAATTTGAAATTATTTTAAATTTAAGATGGATTTTTAATTAGTCCAAAATCGACTTCTTCAAATATGAAATGAATTTCCTTTGATTTGAAAAACTGAGCACTTTAAATGCGGGATGAATTTTTCGTTCAGTCTAAAATTGATTATTATAAGCGTGAAATTAGTTTTTTATAAATTTGGAATTGATTGCTTTAAATGTGGGATAAATTTTTTTCGTTTTGTCTAAAATTGATTGTTTTAAGCGTGAAATGAATTTTTAACTGATTTGAAATTAATTACTTGAAATGTGAAATAAATTTTTAGTTGAACTGCTAAGAAATGGAGCAAGCAGCGGAAGATACTGCGTCGAAAGGTCGACAAAGTGCTGAAAAAACAATTTCTGGCGAATTGAAATATGAGTAAGTGCGCTTTTTTATTGTTCCTCGTTTTTCAAATGAGCTTTAAATGGAAAATGTTAGCAAACCGGAACGGCAAAATGATACATGCTTACGACAAGAATGGAAACACAAAAATGAACTGTTGACGTAATTATTCACGGATGAGACGTGAATATAGAAATGCACATCTAAGGAATGAAATGAAAACAAAATTAATTACTAAGACATATTTTTTCACTTTTTGAAATTTTTGGGAATGTTGTATGCAATTATTGGATAATTGTTTTTTAATTGCTGCAAAGTTTTCCTTCTCGTTTATTCCTCTAAGTTAAACTTTTCATGACATCAATATAGGGTCGAGGAATAAAGTCTTATCCAATAGTTTAAGCCATCAAGCATTACTTTTTCATTGTCATTATTGTTACCGCTTTTATTATTGTTGCTGCAAAATGTTACTTGTTCTTTTGTTCTTATTATTATAGGGATTATTTTGTTGCTGTTGTTGCTGCGTTATTGATATTTGTTGTTGTCGTTGCTATTTTTGTTTTCGTTGTTATTATTATTGTTATTACTGTTGTTGCTATTGTTGCTATTTGTTGTTGTCGTTGTTGTTATTATTGTTACTACTGTTGTTGCTGTTTGTTGTTGTCGTTGTTGTTATTATTGTTATCACTGTTGTTGTTGTTATTGCTGTTGTTGTCATTGTTGTGTTATTCCAACTGCTATTTTTATTGCCGATATCGTCGTCATTGCTATTGTCGTTGTTATTGTCTTCGCTGTTATTGTCGTTGTTTTTTATTGTTATTGTTATATCTTCGCTACTGTCGTTGTTATTATTATTATTTTCCTTCCTCCATTTTTTAATAGCGTTAGGCTTAAAAAAAACAATTACTACTTCATAAGAATTATGTATAAATAAATTGATTTTGCAAAATTTTCATGATAATAAGTTCATTTGATCCAAAATGTTTTATTTTCATATTTTTTGTGAATAATGTTGAACATACTCAAAATTGATTGGAAATTTCAGAACAGCAAAAACTGATGGCAATATAAGTGATAATATTGAATATATTGATTCCATCGATGAAGGTAGCCTCGGATATGGTACAACGAAAGGAGGGTTGTCGAAAATTCATTACACGTTCCCAAAAGATGAATTGATCAATTATAAAAGACGTATCGATGCAAATGTCGAACAACAACGTGAACATGCCGATATAATGATTGCACTTCAGCGTAAGGTAGGTATTATTTTTCCAATTCTATCCATTCAATCATAACCGAACTTTCATTTATAATATCGTGATAAAATTCAACGTTTGTTGGATTATAATAGCAATCATGATAACATTTACATATGTAGGATCAGTTGCAGAAATTCTTCGAACTTTTTCTTCATTTAATCATTTTTTTTAATTTATTTTTTAAGTTTTACTATATGAGAAACCACCCTTGTTGAAACTCTATCCTTTTTTTATTTATGAGAAGATATTTCCAACTTTTGAAAAAATACTTGGTTTTTTTCTAAAAATAAAAACTATTTGCAACTTTTGAATAAAAACTCTTTAATTTCTTTAAAAATTCACAAAGATTGTTTACTTTTGCTTGAAATGAATGATATTTCAGATTGAGCAGTATCGGCAGCGTTTTGCAGAAATTGAGGGACGACTGATGATCCATGATTCGAATGATTTGACAAGCATGAAATTAAAAGAAGGAGAATGGTTACTTAGTCCAAAACTTAAAATGCTAGAAATTGGTGATACTGAATTTGCGAATCAATTACAGGAAGAACGTCAAAGGTTTGTTAAAAATTTTTTAAAACAAAAAATTAAAAGTGAGGTGTAGAAGTTTACTTATAATTAAAGCAAAAAAGAAGGAAATGAATAATTAATGAAGAATTGATTGATTGATTGTTTGGTTGGTTGATTGATTGATTGATTAGATTGGAAGTTCAAAACTTAAGCTTATTTATTTATTTTTTTGTTATTTACAAATAAATTTTAGAGCGGAAAATTTGACTATGCAATTGGAACAAGAACGTCTACAAAATGAACAATTACAAAACGAGCTTCAGCGTTTGCGTCAACACTTTGAAACTAATATCCGTGAAAAGGAACGAATTTATCAAACACGTGAACGTGTAAGTATTTTTGTGCAAAATAAGGATATTCACTTCTGACAGTTATCAGTAAATAATATTTACTGATAATGTGATAGTAACTGATTAATAACAATTAGGATAGTTTTTGTTTATCAAAAAAACAAAAAATTTTTGTTCCAGAATCTTACACGATATTTGGATGACGAGCAGCGTAAAATGATGGAATTGTGGTCCGAGTTACAGCGTGTACGTAAACAGTGCTCAGAATACAGAGAACAAACGGAACGTGATCTTGAAAATCAACGTAATGAATTCATCAAAGTAATTCGACATGTAAGCGGTCTTGTTCGAGGCTTCAATGTTGAGGTAATTAATTCCGTTTTAAAAATTTAAATGAAAACTAAATAATTGTCAAATAAATATAATTGTTTTTTAGTGCGGACAAATGGTGGTTTAATTAATTAGGCACACGCTCGATCCGATTTGCATTTAATTAGAGATATATTTGAGTAATTATATAGTTAAGCATAGAATCTTATGCATATATGACAGTGCTAACCAGTATATTTGAAATATATAAAATAACATTAAATGAACCCCGATTAAATATGAACTAGATATTTTAAACATCGACCAGCTGATCGGATATTTTTTATTCTGGATAAATCGGATGTGTTAAATATTCGGTTAAATATAAGAAGGGCATGTAAACTCTAAGCAAACTTAAGCTGGGTGTTTTAAGCATAAGACGTATATTTAAATTTTCAATGAATAAGAGTGGCTGTTTTAAACATCCTATTAAATATAAGCCGAATATTTTAAATTTTGATCACAACAAAAATAATTCAGAAATTTATTGTAATATTCAAACAAATTCAGACCGGTACGCATACATTATTGTCGGATTTGTCGAGCGAAAGTGGAGTGGATATCACACAGGATACGGTACTCGTCGAGGCGGTCAAGCGTTTCCACGATTCACAACAACATCAGCAAGCAGTTCCGGTAATTGGACCAGAATTAATCACTGAGCTTCGATTAGCCCGTTCGGAAGATGCCGGTTTACACGATGAACTTATGAGAAAGTTTGTTTCATTTTTGAAATACACAAAAAAATTTAAATAGTTAGAAGCTAACAAAGTATCAGTTAATTTTTATAAAATGATTAATTGAATAAAAGAAGCTAGCGAAGTACTCTCTAAATTCAATGAATTAATTAAGTTTACTTACCTTGATAATTATGGTCAACTTATAGTTCCTTTTTTCCTTTTTTCATATTACGATTTTATTTCCAATCTCATGTAAAACATGAAAAATTCTATTTGTGCTTCCAGAAAAATCCAGAAGAAAGGAAAAGAAACTATCAAAACACTGACTGTTATTTATCTGAAATTCAAAAATTTCAATTTATTCTTTTAATTATAATTTTTAGATATGAAGAAAGTGTAAAACGTATCATCGAATTGGAGAGCCATGATGATGAAAATCATAATAAATTGGCTGCTTTAAAAAGTGATCTGAAACGTACGCGTGATCGTCTTACTGAAAGCCAGGTGTGTTTCTTTTGTTTTGTTTTGTTTTGTTTTTTATTATAAATAAAATTTCCGTAGAAAGAAAACGAAATGTAAGAAAATAGTTTTTCTTAAGGCATAGTCAAAATTTAATATACAATGACCAAAATGTGTTATTTTCAAATACTTTTTCAATAGGATCTAGTTAATAATTAATAAATTTTCTCAAATGCTCATATTTAGATGATTTGATATTGAAATACGATTATTTCAACTGCGAATTATGCTTGTAATTTTTTTTGAAAATTTTCAATTTTAAATTCAATTCTGTATTTAAAAATTTTTCAAATAACTCATATTTAATGAAATAATAATTATTTACCAGAAATCATGTCGTCAAAAACGGTGAAAAGGTATTATTAACTGAATTGTTTAGGTCAAATAATTTCCAGATTACAATCAAATATAGCAAATGAATCCATTGTTTAAATAATCCGGTTGATTAACCTAGTTAGATTTGGTTAATTAATAACCTTAGTTGAAATAAACCAAAGTTAAAATTAGGTGTTACAAGCTTTGCTCTATCGACCATATCCAGTCAACTGTGATTTGCAAGGATGCAGCGGTCAGCCATAATTTGTTCTAGAACGTTTATGTTTAATATTCTAGAACATTTATGTTTAATACTTACGCAATAGATATCCAAAAATCTTGTCAGTTACTTATCACTTAGGTAACTGATAATATGTGCACAAATTGTTGCTTTTTACGTCCAAAAATTATTTACGTTTAGCTTTAATTAGCAGTCACAACCTAATTCATAAATTTATTTAAATTTTAAATAAAAAAGATCATGTGAAAATATGTAAAATTGCAAAATAATTGTTTAACAAAAAAATTATTATAAAGAAGTGTAAATATTTTAAAACATGTTCAAAATATAGAAAAAGCAGCACAAGCGTAATAACTCAGTAATTGTGAATGACTCATTTGTCTAACTGTACGTGGAAATGCTATGCAATTAATCTAATCTTATCTTGTATTTCATTATACAGAAAATTTAAATACGTAGAAGGTGTAAACACGTTAAGGGACATAATAAAAAAAATACAATTTAATAATTAATTTTGCTTAAATTAATTTGCGAAAAGAAATTTTGTCAAGTTTCTACTTTGTATTTCTTGAAAGTTTATTCATTTTATTTATGTCTTCACGTTATCAAGGCAAATATTCAATTTTTTTACGCACTCAATTTATATTTTGTTTCCTGCAGAATGCTCTGCGTAAATTATATGACATGACGTATGACTATGGAACTGATGCGCAGAAGAAAACACGTGCGCCATCACCAGGTGGATATATGTTTTGTTAACTAGGCCTTAATTCTTTTCATTTTGTCGTTGTCTTTTTTCACTCTTTTATCTTGTCGAATTTTTTCATCATTTATTATTTTTATTATTGGTAAAAAGAAAATTTTATCCTTTTCTTTCATTTTAAAATTTATTTAAAATGGAAATACTGGTTT